>WOVY01011116.1:0-62500 GCA_013436015.1 Rhipicephalus annulatus | reverse complement strand
CCGAACAGTTGTTTTCTCTGGTATAATATTGCCGTCTAGCTTGACCTTAAGGCGGAGGCTCGGGTCTGTCTTTTGTTTTTTACTCTTGGAGAACCGAATGAGTTCCGATTTGTCTGCTGAGCACTGAAGCCCCCTTTCTTTAGTGTAATGTTCGATGGTTTTAGCTGCCAGTTGAAGCCGCTCTTCTTTTTCCGCCAAGCTACCCTTGGTTGTCCATACAGTGATGTCATCCGCATAGAAGGAGTGTCGGATGTCGGGAATACCTTCCAGTTTTTTGGCTAGACCAATCATGGCTATGTTGAAAAGCGTAGGCGAGATCACAGCGCCTTGTGGTGTGCCTTTGCTCGGTGGGTGGAAGACATTGGATTCGTCTTCTCCTAATCTGATAACAGCGGTTCTTTTAGTAAGGAAGTTTTGTACATATTTGTACGTCCTTTGACCGCAGTTTGTCGCTGCTAGCCCATCTAACATGGCCTTGTGGCTTACGTTGTCGAAAGCGACTTTTCTGTCGATGGACATGGCAATGTTTTCTCCTGCTTTTGGAACATTCGTTAGTACTTCCTCCTTTAAAAGCAGAAGGATGTCCTGTGTCGAAAGGTTCGAGCGGAAACCAAACATGGTGTTTGGTAACAAGTTATTTTGTTCAAGGTGCCGTTGAAGTCTGGTATTTAATAATCTCTCAAACAATTTGCCTAAGCACGAGGTAAGAGAGATTGGCTTGAGGTTTTCTAGTGCCGATTTCTTTCCTGGTTTGGGTATCATAATGATTACAGCATGCTTCTGTTGCCGAGGTATAGTGCGATTCACCCAGTGTTTGTTAATGAAGTTTAGAAGCGCTGTTGTGGCTTCGTCATTCATGTTGCGAATCATGGCATTGTTCATTTGATCCCCCTCAGGCGCTGTGTGGCGTTTCATGCTGACGATTGCCGCTCTGACCTCGGCATGCGTGAAAGGTGCATCCAGTTCTGAGTTTGGGAGCCCAGTGTATTTAGCATGGTAAGGGGCTGTGATGGCTCGGGCGCCAAAACACTTAATATAGATGTCTTGAAGGAGGTCATCTCTAGTGCCTGGATACCTGTGCAATCAAAGGAAGGACAGCCATGGTTTCGAGCATGTGTCTTGTGTCATAGTAATATAATTTCCTTTCGGCGTCATATACACTGCAAAAAGACCATGCAGCGACATAAAAAAGCTGCAACCACGCCTTTCGGACGTTGTAAAACTGTATTTCGCCATTTTCTATAGGTTCAAACGGAAACAGTTATAACTAATATGCGATTTCTGCGATGCTGTTTCTGCGGAAGCTGTCAAATTTGTTATGCGCGCAGACCGACCAGACCACGTATATAGCAACTGTAGATTATGCGACGCTGGCGTAGCACAAATATAGAAACGTTTCTTCTGTATCGCGGGAAATTGTTAGGTATTCGTGCATAATGACGTGGACAGTATGAAAGCGAACGGCTACATTGAATTAAATGTGCGATCGAACCTTGTCTAAACAAACGCTGTTATTTCGACGTCAAGCAGTCCGTTATACTGGGAGAGCAGCTATAGGAGAATTTCTTCCGCATCTGAACTATATGGTGACGTCGTAGACAGTTATTCAATGCTTCTTTCTTTTTTTTCATATGTTCGGTAGTTTCTTTCGTCTGAATTAGGAAGGCAAGATCTACAAGCGAAGCGTGTTTTGACAGTTGGGTAGAGGGATTGACGTCCAAGCGGCGGCCGAAGACAGCGTGTTACAGCGAGGGCGCGCTCTGCTGGAACAGCTGGCAGTCCGCCGCAGTGGTTTAGCGGTGACGACACTCGGTTGCTCACCCAAAGGTCGCGTGTTGGGTCCCGGCCGCGGCAACAGCACTTCGATGGATATGAAAACGTAAAGGCTCTATCTCTACTCACGATAATGTGCAAGTGTATGTATGCCAAGACAATATAGCATTCTTTTCAGCTTCCAATAAAATAAACTCGGTGCACAATACTCAATACAGTCAACACAGTCGTATTTGAATGTTATTGAAGTATGGCTTAGCCACCTGCGCATGTCCCTAAATGTTAACAAAGTGCTCTTCTTGCATTTACATTGAGTTCTCCTGTGCGAGTCGCGTTGAGGTACGGCCAGGACTTTATTGCACAGGTAGACTCATTAAAGTACTTGGGTATAATATACACTGCAAATCTTGATTGGAGTTCACATATTGAGTCTAAGGGATGTTATGCCTGCGAGTCCACACCGAACGTCTATGCCTCTGAAAAAGGCAATCTGTGTCAAGGCCAGCACGCGAGCCCGCCTACGCGAACAACTCAACGGCGTCATCACGCGGTGGTGCCTTTCTGTCGCGCACGCACAGCGAGCCCGTCGAGGCAATCGGCGCCTTCCTGTCTGGCGAGTCTGACGCAATGCGTGGCGACGTCACTCGTCCTTGGGTGCAGCCACGTGCAGCGCAGCGGCTCCAGATTCGATGAGAATGACGCGGCCCAGCGGCGACCCCATTGGAGGATTCTGACCTCACGACCAGCGGCCCTTCTGGTTGGACATTCGGTTACTCAAACAATCCACCCGGTGCATATAAAAAGCCATGTGGCGCGTCGCGAGTAGTAGACCTATGTGTTAGAGAGAAGAGCTCGGCTCTTCGGGTCTCTAAGCTGTCGGCCCCAGTGCCGAATTTGTAACGCCTCTGTATATATGCTGTACATAAACCTTGTTTAACTCACCGTCGTCTCGTCCGCTCGTCTATCAGCTCTGCGCAGAAGCAGTCGCGAGCTGAGAAACCTACGCTACCAAACGGCTGGTGACCGTGTCGGCGGAGATCGGAGCAGTGGCGCCTTCGGGACCGTGTTGGCATCGCCGTCTTTCGTAACAGTGAGAGCAGCGGTGGGATTCGTGGCGCCCTTCGCAACGTCGTCGGAGGCGCTCTTCGTAACAGTGGTTGGCAGCTGCGGGATCGGCCGGCGTCAGCGACATCGATGTGTGAGTGCCTGATGTTTTCTCCTCAGTTCACCGGACTATTCTAGCTCAGGTTGTAGTAGTTTAGAGAAGGGCTGTGTGAAGCATTAGAGTGCGCTCTGATCGTTTCAAGCAAAGTAAGAGCGCTTTGAAACCAAAGTTAATGCGAAGGGTGTAAACAAGGCAGTGTTAAAATTGCTTGCGCGTCTTGCTAGTAGACTTATAGTAGGTACGGCAAGTAGATTCTTAACAGGGGCAAACAGCAAGAGGGTAGTGTGAACGTTGGAGAACCTTAAAGTGAAGGAACTCATCGAAATTTGTGATGAACTTGGCATTACTTTGGGCCGTGCGAAACGAAAGGAAACGATCCTTGAGATTATGAAGAATGGAGTGTCGGCTGAGGAAGTCGATGAGGCCTGGGTGGATATCAAAGCACACTGCGAGGAGGCCGCAAGGCGAGAAGCTCGCGAACGTGAAGAAGCTGAAAGGCGAGAAGTTCGCGAGCGTGAGGAGGCCGAGAGACAGGAGCGCCTCGAGTTGAAACGAATAGAATTGGCAATCCTACATTGTTCGCAGGCGCCTAGCGTACCTTCTCCGACAGTTCAGGTCAGCGGTTATGAAATTCGGGACCAACTGCCACCATTCGTAGTAGGCTAGGACATGCCGAAGTGTCTCGTCAAGTTTGAACACGTCTGTGAGAGAAATGTTTTAGAGCGTTCTCTTTGGGTGCAGAACCTGTTAGGTCTTCTTCCCGGTGAAGTGTCCGACGCGATAACTTGCTTGTCGAGGGAAGCGTTTCAGAGCTATGACGAGGTAAAGGAAGTGCTCTTGAGACGATATAAGTTGTCCCCCCAGGCTTTCAGGCAAAGATTCCGGTAGGCTAAAAAGGAGGATGAGTCACACGTTGACTTCGCGTTTCGTCTTAAAGCTAATTTAGTTGAATGGCTCAAGGGCGAAGGTGTTTATGACGATCGTGATTAAGTGGTAGAATGCATTGCATTGGAGCAATTCTACCGCTGAATCGAGGAGGATGTCAAGCTTTGGCTGCAGGATAAACTCGATGAAGTACAGCTAAACAAGGCAGCATAGTTAGCTGAGGAGTATTATACTCGCCGAAAGTTGCATAGCAGGGCAGTGCGCGTTGAAAAGGATGAAAGGAAAGAGGGCTTTTCAAAGAAACCTGATCAACGAAAACCCGCTACGCACCGTAATTTCAAGAAGGACCCGTCTCTTACGAAGGACACTGTAGGGGAACGGCAAACGGAAGCGGAGAAATCCAGTGATGTACCTAAACAAGGCACTGATACCACAGGGGCGTTTGAACCACGGAAGCCGCTAAGCTGCGACAACTGCAAAAAGAAAGAGCACATCACGATAAACTGTAAGCAAAAGTTTGCTTTTGCAACCATCCGAGAATCGGAAAAGAACATGTGGTTGTTAGAGCCGTATCTCCAAGAAATTAGTGTGAATGGGAAAACGTGTCGAGCACTTCGAGACTCAGCGGCAACCATGGACGTTGCCCATCCTTCATTGGTGTCTCCGGATGACTTTACAGGAGAATGCGCGTGGATCAGGCAAGTCGCCGAAGAGCAGAGTGCTTGCTTACCGATCGCTACGGTTGTCATTGAAGGCCCTTTCGGTAAGCTTCGCACCGAAGCGGCTGTGTCTGCTGCGCTTCCCGATCGTTTTCCTTATCTTTTCTCTAACAAATCAGAGCAGCTTCTCAAAGAGCAGGGTAAATCGTTCTCCAACCTGGCGTACATGGCCCTCACGCGATCGCAAGAGTGGAAGCTTTTGCGGGAGCTTGATCTTGTTCAATGTGGTGAAACAGGTTCAAAAGCAGCAGATCTGTGTGACCTTGGCGGCGAGTCGACGGAACCTCGGACACGAAATTCTCCGTGTCAGTCATTTGAGCAGTCACTCGAGCGGCCCGTCGCCGAAGCGACTGGCGCGGTTTCCGTAGCAGGGGGAGACGACATGGCGCCATTCAGTCAGAGCGAAAGGGGTGCAACGTTCTCACCTGTAGCGGAAACTTGAAGTGAGCGGTCGAGGGTTGATCGAGAAACGCTCATTCGAGAGCAGCGTGAGGACCTCTTGTCAAAAGCGCTAATAGAAAGCGTCAACGTGGGAAAAAAGAAAAAGAATAATTCTTTTTTTTTGAGAAAGCAGGGCTCCTGTATCGGAGCTACACAAATGCGCAAGGTCGCAGGTATGAGCAGCTCTTGGTGCCACAAAAGTATCGTCGCCAACTATTGGAACTGGCGCATCAAAACGCATGGGCAGGGCATCTCGGCATAAAAAAAAACCAAGGCTAGAGTTTCCCTTGAGTTTTATTGGCCGAAATATTGGAAGGATATCGAAGACTTTGTACGCTCACGCGACACTTGTCAGAGAGCGGGGAAATCCGAGGATAAGTGGAAGGCACCCATGAAGCTTTCTGATACCAATTATGAAGTGAAATTAGGAAGGCGGCCAAAGAAAATTTACCACGGTAACTTGATGAAACCATACGTTCAACGTCAAGCGGTCGTAAATCTGCTGTTGAATGTTTCAGAGGAAGAGGGAGAAGAAATTTTGAGTTCTAGTGATGTAATCGAAAGGGGATCGAAAGTAATCTTGGAGCAGTTGAACCTAGAGCCTAGGTTAAGTGAAGTCCAGAAGGAGGACCTGAGAAGGATTTTTTCCGAGTTTGAAGACGTGTTTTCGGACCGCCCCGAAAACACGACGGTGATCGAACACGATATCGAGCTAACTGGTGAGGAGTCAATCCGTAGCAAGCGTATCGTTGTTCCCCTGTGCAACGTCGCAAGTATGAGCCGCTCTTGGTACCGCATATAGGTATCGTCACGTAAAAGTGGCCGGTTACTGATATGGAACATGATACTCCAACAGCAGAACTTTGACGTTCGCTACAAAAAAAAGGAAAGAGAAACGCTAATGCAGACTCATTGAGCCGTGCGTTTAGTTAGTACCTTCTCCACCTTTCAGTTTCTCGCTGGCGATTCGGGGCTAAATTTTGTCCTCATCACGGCCTTAGCTGAGCGCTCTCGTCCAGAATGAGCTCAAGGAGCCAACTTTATGCTCTATTATATTTCGTTACGTTGTTGTACGTGTAAAAAATTGAGTTCTCATTTTAAGAGTCTTGTGTCCCACATGTGCCTCTTGATGTAGAAGGAACAAAATTCTGATAGACACGTAGCTAGGTATATGTTGTAATATACTTTGTCTGGTGTTCTGTCGGGTGACCGAGGACACTTGCTTGCGTTGTATGTTGTCTGTTGTTGAACCGTTCTTGACAAGTTGCAGAACCATCGATAGAACCATCGACAAGTGCTGAGACCAAAGATCGTCAGAAGAGACGAGCGAAGCTGGTCGACAAGTTGTGGCGACAAGCCAGTGGAGCTTGGATCCGTCCTCAAGAATTGGATGTGTTCCCGGAACAGTGTCTGGAGCTACATTCTCCCCATGGCCCTGGAGGTGAACCTGGAGGGACCTGGCGAACGAGCGCGCCTGACATCCGAGCCACGTGGAAGCAGCTCGTCTTTCCGGCGCATTGTCTGGCGGCGGGGGTGCTGTTATGCCTGCGTGTCCACACCAAACGTCCATGCCTCTGAAAAAGGCAATCTGTGTCAAGGCCAGCACGCGAGCCCGCCTACGCGAACAACTCAACGGCGTCATCACGTGGTGGTGCCTTTCTGTCGCGCACGCATAGCGAGCCCGTCGAGGCAATCGGCGCCTTCCTGTCTGGCGAGTCTGACGCAATGCGTGGCGACGTCACTCGTCCTTGGGGGCAGCCTCGTGAAGCGCAGTGGCTCCGGATTCGATGAGAATGACGTGGCCCAGCGGCGACCCCACTGGAGGATTCTGACCTCACGACCAGCGGCGCTTCTGGTTGGACATTTGGTTACTCAACGAATCCACCCGGTGCATATAAAAAAAAGCCCTGCGATGCGTCGCGAATAGTAGACCTATGTGTTAGAGAGGAGAGCTCGGCTCTTCGGGTCTTTAAGCTGTCGGCCACAGTGCCGAATTTGTAACGCCTCTGTATATATGCTGTACATAAACCTTGTTTAACTCACCGTCGTCTCGTCCGCTCGTCTATCAGCTCTGCGCAGAAGCAGTCGCGAGCTGAGAAACCTACGCTACCAAACGGCTGGTGACCGTGTCGGCGGAGATCGGAGCAGTGGCGCCTTCGGGACCGTGTTGGCGTCGCCGTCTTTCGTAACACCACGTACATTGAGCACTATCTGACAAGAAAGGGTTGCTACGTTATACTCGCTGGGTGTAACCTCCTTCGTTTTAGAAGGGTTTAGCGAGCGTTTGGCCACAGTGCCATGAATACAGTGAACTAGTATATACCATGAACTCGAGGTGGTTAAAGGTGGGAAGTAGATACGAAGCGCGAGCCGTAAGAAAGTAAAAGCCAAATTTTGCTGTCTCTCATTTCTCATTAGCAGCAATTGGCATGTACATTGAGCACTATCTGACATAAAAATATTGACATGAGTAAATTTGATGTCAGTGCTCCTTTAACTTTCAGCGCTTTCGTTGGGGTGAGAGAAGAGAGAATGCAATTGCAACATGCGACAAACCTTTGTAACTCCACTAGCACAGGTCAGATTCTTAAAATTTTCGCGGCGTTGAAATCGTGAGGCAATAAGATATTCTAGTTAATTCATTTCATGGTTACTTAAAACGGTGTTTCAGGGCCCCTTTAACGCATTTTGTTCGACAGGTGTCACGACGGAAATGAGCCCATTCGGCGATAATAGCGTGCGCTGGTCCAATCTACTGTGTGCGTGTGTATATATATGTAACAAAACATGTCAATAAGTATGCACCTAGCAGTTGAAGGGTGCACTAGGGGACGAATTTAGCTATCGTGTTCAACTCCCAAAGGCGAAGCTTAAGGGTCCCCTAATTTTTACGGTGACCAAGGATTTTTTTCGAATCACCCTCAATGGCGAATTCCGCTGACCCGTCTTTAGGCATGTAAGTCAAATATATCTGCTTTGGGTATTGTGTCAGTTCCATATGTGGCGTTTTTTATTTTTAGATGCGAAGCAGCTCTTTGACTAACCTGTGTAACGCTGGCTCCCCGCTCACCCCCACTTACCCCCACTGCGCATGCTCGCGTTTTGCGTCTCGTGCCGCATGCTTGCGAGTCGGGCCAGCGACATTGCTGGTGTTGCACCTCACGCGAGAGAGAAAAGAAATAGAACGAGGAGGAAGCCGGTAGACACCGTTTCGGGATCCCTGGCGTGCTATTGGTCCTTCCTCTCAAGGTCACGTTGCTGGGGGCGCGCGCGCCTACAGACGCACGCACGCACGCGCGCATGCACACACGAAGGAGTGTTCCCTTCTTTTCCATCGTGCGGAAGCACCATCGCTCCTTTGCTGTCTTGGATTAAGGAGGTTAACATTTGCTGGAGTGGAGGAGGCGCACCTCAGGTGAAGCCGCGCGCCCCGCCATCTTGCCATAGTGAGGAAACGCGCCTTCTGCAACTAGCCGTTGCGGCCACACAGACGTTCCGGATGTTTTTCGGCGTTGTGGCGATCCAGATGTTGTAATGGATACATTGTGTCTTTCTTAAAGCTACATATATCAAGTGAGAAGGTGCTCTGGGATAATGTTTCAGTTGTGAGTAGCATATTTGGAACTTGATGATTACTTGCCCCGCCACGGTGGTCTAGTGGCTAAGGTACTCGGCTGCTGACCCACAGTTCGCGGGGTCAAATCCCGGCTGCGGCGGCTGCATTTCCGATGGAGGCGGAAATGTTGTAGGCCCATGTGCTCAGAATTGGGTGCACGTTAAAGAACCCCAGGTGGTCTAAATTCACAAAGCCCTTCACTACAGCATACCCATAATGATATGGTGGTTTTGGGACGTTAAACCCCACATGTCATTCATGATGATTACTTCTCCGTATGCCGGAGCACTTATTGAAAGCTCGAAACCTGTTTTCACATATTTCACGGTCATTCTTTTTTTTCCCAACAGGTTTCTTAAATACCCAAATGTTCGAAGCACATCGGGCGTTCTGTTCAACATATGTGTCTTTAAGATGACGGGATGGCTGGAAGCCTAAAGCACATAGGTTAGGAGCACTGCTGGTCGAATTGTTACAAGTGGACTAGGCTGTGACCCTCAAATTGTCCGGCCATGGGCTAGACGCATTTCTAGAATGCCTGCAAAGAAAAGTGGTTCACATCCTTGTGCTTGTCGCTACCACTGGAGTGGTGCACAAATAGGAAAAGAACACACCATTCAGCATCAACGAAGTTAAATAGGCGATCGAATCCCGATATTTTGTTGTCGGTTCCTTGTTGCGTTAATTGAAAGGGTAGCTTGCTACTACGAGGGTGGTTAACATCGTTTGGCCAATACCGAAAGACTTGTATTTTCTTACATTCGTGCCTTTTTTGTTATTTTTAGAGCTGCGAGTAAAACCAGTTTGTCTAAACTGTGCAATGCTCGTTGCAGCTGCAAATAAAGCGACCATGACCGAGGCCCAGGGTACTCCTGCCGTTATATGTATTCTTTTTATCCATATCAAGAAAGCGAAACTGGGCTAAATATTGAAGGGAGCGTAAAGAGCGGTGAACATTTATCAGTTTTAGAACAATTGCTTATCAGAACGTGGTAGTATCTGATTCAAACTTTTACACAAAAGGCAGTTTTATTAAAAAAACTCAGCCATCTCTTGCATATGTTTTAATCAGGCTAAGCCTGATCCATTTACCCGGCGCGGCGTCAAAAATCAGGACCAAAACAACCAACACGGCTGAATACAATATGTTTCATTTGGGTCCTAGCTGCTTCCCTATTGTGTTCTCGTTCCCGAATCAGATTCTCTTCGGCAAGTTGGTACATACTGAAGAGCATAAGGTTGTATGTCAAAGCTAGATAATATCTTATAACTCTTAGATAATATCTAGCTATATAATACCTCGATAACTCTTATCTCATTGGAATGGCCAGCTCTTCTACATGCACTTACTGCAGCTGCGAAGAAACCATCGCGCACTTGTTATGTGAGTGCACCCATTTCAACGCGCAAAGACAAGAACTCGCTGCAGCTCTGGATTGACTGGACGATCGGCCTTTGTCGGAACAAAGGATTCTGGGTCATTGGCTGAGTCCATCTTCAGCCCAGAAGGCTTTGAAAGCTTTGCTGCGCTTTTTGCGGACAACTGGCCTCAGAGACAGACTTTAGTGTCTTATACTCTTTGATGCTGCCTTTCCTCTGTCGCAATTTTTTCTAATTTCCCTCTCTCTTCGCAACATTTCTTTTTAACATCTTTTATTCTCCTCACCCTTTTCCCCAGCACAACGTAGCCAGCCAGTCTATGAACTGGCTAGTCTCCCTGTCTTTCCGCTTAAACTTTCTTCCTCGTCCTAGAAAATAAAGAATAGGAGGCCTACTTTTCTGCTTCTTTCTGCTTTTTAAAGAGTTTTTCTTTATTTAGTTTCGCGATGCAGTATTATGTCTTCTTTCACGCCAAGACGGTATATTGGAAGTAGCTAGAAGACAATCAAAATGAAGATGTGGGCACGGATTTATTCCTTGAATATTAAGTGATCCGAAACTGCTCGGAATAAAACGAGCTGCGAAGGAAAAGAGCTAATGAATTTTATGAAGGCATATGCCAAAAGTAAGAAAACGTTTGACAATCCAGAATGGTGCATCTTTCGGCAGAAATAATCTCTCGCTCTTCTAGTCTTGTCATCGTCATTACGCCCATCTAAGAAAGACGGCACAGACTAAATAACAAGATTGGTGTCGAATTGATTGCAAAATATTGCTATAGTGCTCATGCGGTGTGATTTCCATATCCAGAAAGCGAAACTGGGCTAAATATTGACGGTAGCGTAAAGTGTTAACTTTTTTTGCCAGCGCATTCCAGCCCTATTATAATGCTCTCATGAATCTATAAGAGTCAAATCCAAATTCTGATCATGAATACAGACGGTAGTGGGATATCAAATGTAAGTTGAACGAATTAGCGAAGGCTTCTCACGCATCTTTCTAGAGATCTTTGTCCTTCGCGTTTAGTTTTCAGAGGGTCAATCATGGCTCTGAGGATATTCCATGTCTTTGCTGTTCCTAGGGTTCTATTTAGTAAATCGCAAAATTGTTCCCACTTGGCTGTCGCGAGTTGATTAGCGTACTGTTCGGCTTGCTGCGTTATTTCTGTAATTTTCGTTTTGAGTTTCTTATTTCGCTTTTGCCTTTTCCATCTTTTAGTGAGGTTTCTTCTTGCTTCCCGCAGGTGGAGAAGGTGAGCGTCTACTTCAGCGGTGTCATCTGGTCTGGCGACAGTTTTGGTGTGCATTTGCTTTTCATTTCGAATTACTTTGCATCACTCGTCCAAGTCGTCTATGTCAGTCACATGCGCTTTTAGCGATTTTCTATATGCATGCCAGTCTGTAATTTTAGCTGTGCCGATGTGTTTGCGGATTCGGCCGGTGCGGATTGTGGTGCTTAGTATGTAATGATCACTGCCCAGGTTTTCAAGGTTGTTGTACCAGTCCACGCTGTGGCAGTTTTGTACTATCATCAAGTCCGGACTTGTGTCCATGGATACGCTGTTGCCTATTCTCGTTGGTACTGCAGGGTCAGTTAACAGCGTCATTTCCAGTTTCTTTATTTGTCTTGCGATATTCTTGCCTTTGGTGTCTTGCATCTTATATCCCCAGCATGCATGCCTGAAATTAAACTCCGCAACTATGAATAATGGATCCACTTTCGCTAGTTTTGCTGTCTCTTGAAAGAGCTTGTCGAACTTTGCTTTCTTTTGTCTTGGGGGACTATAGATATTAAGTACGAAGGCGCTCTTTCCACGACTCCCTTTGTAGGTTATTTCTGTTATGATATGAATATCCTCCTCTTCTATGGGCTGATGACATACTGCTGTAATTGAATTATCGACTAATGTAGAAACTTTCCATTCTGCGTCCCCGGTACTGTAATTTTTGTAGCCCTGTAATTTTGGTTGTGTTCCGGCTTCCTGGACTGCTATGACAGCAGGTGGCTTTTGTTGCGACGCCACCAACTGCAACAGTTGCCCTCTTTTCCGCCGGAAACCACGGCGATTCCACTGCCATATTTCACACTTTTCTGATCGCTGCGTTTGACATTTAGCCATTATGCGTCTCCTAGTTAATGACCGACAATCCGGGCCTGCTGTAAATTTTCTTAGCTATTTCTCTGGTGTTGATGCCTGTGGGATGCTTTCGCAAGGCTTTCGTGAATTCGATGTGTTGTGCCTGAATTTTCTTGTCCAGAATCTTTAGCTTTCCATCTTCCTTTATCATTACTTGCTCTATAACTGTCGGTATAACTTCCTTTAATGTTTCTTTCAGCATCGACGACGTAATCATTGAGTCACCTCCTGCATACGGTTGCGTCTGCAATTTGTGGCCACTTTTGGTGGGTACAGAGTTTTGTTGCGGGTGCTGCGTTTGTTGCTTTTTTAGTTCCCTATTTTCGCGTTCTAGGTCACCTACTCTCACCCGCATTATCTTTAATTTGCGTTCTAAGCGCTTGAGTTGTGGTGTTTGGTGTGAGAGTAGGGAGGATTTTGCTGCCCAGCTCACCTGGTTCTTTGCTTTCTTTTACAGCGCCTTCTTGCCCTTGTGCTGTTGTTGCTTTGCTTTGGCCTGCTTGTGGTCACCATTCCTGGAGTTGGAGCAGTCTCGAGAGCCGGACCTGGATCGGGATGTAGATCGAGACCTGGATCGGGAACTAGAACGGGCCCCGCCTCGCGGTGCAGAGTCCTAGCGGTTCGTGCTGAACCAGCGTCTCTCGAGTATGCCAACGGTTTGAGGTGTGCTGTGTTGGTGCGACAGCAGTGACCACCCTTTTGAGGGACGCGTTTGAGTTTTTTGGTGCACTCCGATGCCGCCGTGGGATGGCGTCTGTCGCACAGGGCACATTCCGTATCGCAAGTGTGGTCCTCAGGTGGGTCTCTTATGCGGCAGTTGCTGCACGCCTTTGTCAGTGGTGTGGGACAAACATCCGTCCTATGTCCCTGGCTCTTGCAAAGTTTACAGTACTGGCGTGTGGGTCAATAAGGCACGCACGGCATTTCGCCACCGTAATAATAAATGAAGCCCGGCAGTATTGTTCCATGAAACTTGATCACTGCAGTTTGTGACTGCCGAGCATGCGGGCTTGAACAATTGTCACTCCTTGAGTGCGCACTCGGAGATGGCTCAGAAGTTCAGCTTCTGGCGTTTCGCGTTCTAATCCGTGTACCACTCCTTTCAAATATCCAACAGAAGTGGATATGTAGGTGTTTACGGGATAGTTGGTGCCATTGAACTCCAGGGTCTTTATCTTCAAGATTTTTTCTGCTACATCTTCGTACAGAGTGCTTGCAATAATTATGTTTGATCCGTTGCGAAGGCGAAGCAGAGATTTGTGGCTGTTACAGGCCTCCGGGTCACCACTCGCATGTTCTATCGCTCGCGCAACCTGGTATGCTTTGAGTTCCTTCCCAACTAACCCTGGTCTGGGTCACATGATAACCTCCATATCGTTGTGGGGCAGCGGCGCCGCACGCGTTCGTCGTCGGCCCCTTTCAGATGCTCTTCCGCGTCGCTCTTCTGCAAGCGTTCTAGCGCCGGAGTTGTTGCTCTCAGTTATGCCTCGAGCTACGCTGCCATCACTGGCAGCGCGTTCTTGTTTCCTGATGCGTTTTCGCTGTCGCAATGACATTGCTACCTGCCACTAACCATTCTTGGCTTCGTCGTTGAGTTCCTCCACAGAGTCTTTTTCCTCGTTTTCGGCATCACTGGTAGATTGCCCTTGTAGCACCTCGTCAGGTGAAAGGATATCTTCGTTGGCGTCCACCGCCGAGCTCACTTGGGTTTTGATGTCTTGGTCATCCGTGTCCATAAGTGCCTGGGCTAGTTCCGGGTCGTTGTTCGTTGGGATTCGGGCAGGTGCAGCGCGACGCGTGGGCCGAGAGCTGGCTGCCAGGACTCCGCGTTCCGCTTCGCCGCGAGGCTTAGTGTGGCGGGTTGGCATGCTTTGCCGAAGGTCTTCACTTCTCAGAGGAAACCGGAATCGCTTGTCCAAAAAGGTGGTGTTGGCGTGTACCTGACGTCTTCCAGCACAATTCTCGTAGTTTCACAGGTAGTCACATGATTTTAACCGCTGCTAGGCACGATGATTGACGGAGCCGATGTGAACGCGAGTGCACTCTTCGGCGCCACCTGGCGGTCTCCCCGATAGCGCCAATTATACCAAATTTGGTATCAACTGACCTGAATAGAGGGTCAAGGTAAATTACACGTCCAAACATGATAATCATGCTATGGGTGTCATGTAAATGATTACTGCATGCTACGCTCATAGCACGCTCGCGACCATTTCGCTAGCTCCACATATACCAAACTTGGTATCACGTGGCGTGAATAGACGACGAAGGTAAATTACACATTCAAACATGCTACTTATGACATGAAAATCATGTACGGCATAATTTACGTCCACCTCAAAACGTTTTGCTGATTTTAAAGTGACACATCACCTTCCTGATTCGTGCTTCGCGTATCATCGATTTCCAATGTAGATGGGATCCGCCAATTTACTTTGGTTTTGTTTCGAAGTGAAGATCGAACGACCGGATTGAACTTTGTGACCCGATTTGAAATGGCAAGCCTAAAAGAATAAGGTGGTGAAGCTAACTGTTGAAGACTGGCTGATTTTTGTTTCGTGAGAATTACACTTTCAAGCCACACGAACACACATGGAACCAGCAGTATGAAGATGAGACAAATTCGTGCCCTACTCATCATTCGCCCGCTCGCTGAAGCTCCGTGCGTTGAAGCTCCCATAGACACTAGCGCTATAGTTGTCTCTAGTGTATAATTAGGGAATTCTGTGGTTGTGCGCATGGCTTCCGAGATGGTGGGTGAGCGGCGTGTTTCTCTCCGGCCTTCCCAATCGTCGCGCTCCCCAGCAAAACAGCGAGTATCGTGCGTCCGGCTAACGCGAGAAGGCGCGGATTCCGGCGGTGACGGAGAGCGTGCACGAGCAAGAATCACCACGAGAATATTCAGGCTGAACTGAAGCAAAGGTTTTTCTCTGTTACTGCATTTATTTTGGTTAAACTCAGGAAGAAAAGCATGGCAACTGCTGCCTTGTCTTGCTGGATATTTGTAAGGAGGTATCAATTCGTCTGTGGTAGTATTACTTTTTTAAAGACGATAGCCTTTGTTGGGGACCTTCGATGCCATAATTTTTGTCTGTCTGCTTGTCTGCGCTAACGATACCCCAAAGGGCACCAAACGATACCTGAAACGGCCAACCCCGTCCGCAGCGCCAATCAATATTGCTCACGTTTCAGCGTTCATACTTATGCGATTGTCAATTAAAAAGCAAATAATGCGCATATCTGAGGCACCATAACAACACTTCAATATTTTGTATGTGTGTCTTTATGCAAGAGAAGGCACACTTAATTCTAAGGACCGTAGCGTTTATCACACCGCATTGACAGTGCAGCGCGATGCAACACTTTACTAAGACGACACGACACGGTGGTGGCACCTGCCCGTCGCTTTGCGTTCTGCACCTTATCGCCTCCGAATGGTCCTCATTCGGGAGTGCTTGTTCCCACGAAAACCAGCGCAGCTTCGGTTACCTCTCCCCACTCCCAGCGCCACCTTCTACGCTGACGGCGGTGAGCTATCGTGCAGTTCCGCGCAAAGCATCGCCTTTTCCGCCGAGCCACCGTGCCGTTCCAGGAAAGCTTCACATTCTCCGCCAGGCACCGGAAACTGTCTCGCGGAAGAGTCCAAAACGTTATTGAAAGCCGTGCCGGCCCCATGTTTAGAGGATTTGCCCCAGCCGACGTTGTCGTGCTTGCCGGCTCTGTACAAACGACAACCTGCTACAGTAAACGGTCCTTCTTGTTGCTGTTTTCAAAACGGATTGCCTCCCTGCTTCGCCTTCGGTCAAAGGCTTCAGCGAAGTCCGCTCGAAGGCTCGCCGCTCTTCACCACCGCTACCATCGTGACACAGCAAATTCCTAACAGCAGACAGACAGACAGACCAAAATTTTTGCATCGAAGGGCCCCAGGAAAGAATCGTCTTTAAAAAAAATGCCCATTTGAGAATATATACGCCCAAGCGTTGATTTTTCCTCTCGTACACCTTAACACGACATTTTTAAATGAGCGCGAAGTTATATAAAAGCGCAAAACCTTTTTTTCTCGCCACATGCAAGCTTTGCCAACAGCGCGGCAGCCTTTTCAACCATACGAAGGAGCGCCGCGGTGCGGAGGAAAGAGCGGGCCACGCCCACCTCAGGAAACATGCTCTCCGCGTGCGATTCGGACGGCCGGAGAGAAACTCGTCGCGCGTCCGCCGTCTCGGAGACCATGTTGCGGAACTTTATGGAAGAAGGAAACAACCATAGAGAGAGAGAGATAAAGATGCAAGGAAAGGCAGGGAGGTTAAAAACAACCATAGAGTTTAATACAAGAATATCCAGAGAGGAATCCGGCGCTGCGATCGTGTACCCTATGGGAGTTATGTGAAGTACAGGCTTCCCATTGGATAGCATTAGCTAGCGAACAGTCTACAAATCTCTTTCAGCAGTTTCAATTTTGTTCTTCGTGCAGAGTGGGTAGTTGGGTGTGGTGAAAAAGGCTGCAACAGTGCCTTTGTTGTTCGGAGAGGCTGAAGACGACTAGGTCTCCTGATTTGCTGCGATGTCGGAGCTTTACGAATCGTATTTGACAGTTTAAACGAAGCGTCGTCTACTCACCGCTGCGCGTAGATGTAGCGTCTCATGCCAGTGCAAGATATTGCCTGTTTTTTCACGAGCGCGTCTTACCTAGAATCGTTCGAATCGAAGCTGAGCAGACGCTCTGTCATGATCTCCGCATCAGAACAAAACAAAATGTGCGTTGGGGGCCGATCACTTGGACAGACGCGCGTGGCATTGCAGCGGACGAAACGTTAAGTGTTTCTCACTTGATACTCTACTGTTATTTCTATAAATAGATAATGCGTACTTTCGAGCGAAAAAGAAGTATGTTGTTGGCCAAGTGGTGCAAAAAGTATTTCGTCGATGCCAAATCTGCAAATGGCAGAGCGATGCAGACCATGGTGGTTTCATTTCTCTGGGTTTCACATCTACCTCATGGTTACAAAAACCTTTTGCGACAAAGATTGCTTGCAAAAGAACGAAGCAAGTTTCAATCGGATAAAATTTTATATCACTTTGTTTTATACTCGGCCAACAAGCGTTGCGAATCTGAAGAACGTAATCTCTACGAAGCAGATCGGAAGCATTTACTTCTATCATTCTCATGGGAGTACACACGCAGCTGAAGGAGCCCGCGTAGACACTAGCACTGAATTCCCCTATAGGTATTATTGTATGAAACTCTTTGGAAACAACTGAAAAGATGCCCTAACGTCACTCGTTGTGAAGCCGTGGTGAAGCCGGAAGTCTTCCATATTGACTGGGGCAATTTTCCTCTCATGTTTACGTCCGAATGTAAAGCAGGAGGCGCCAATGTTCATAGAAAGAGTATCTATAAACGTTGGAATGCACGATTCTCTTTACGCGGCGGGAAAAGTACGTGCACAGCCCAGCACCCACGTCGTGGCGAACCAAACCATCGGAGCAGGGCTCAACACGCTGGGCAACACCGTTGGTGAAATTCTCGTCCGAGTATTAACAGCGAGTAACAGCTCGACGATAACGAAGCAAGTACACGAAAGCACGCACTAGATGCACTCCCAACGACCAGTGTGATGTCACTGTTTTCACGTCATTCACGCACTGCACATACAACGTGATCAGCCGTGCGCCGCCGTCTACGGTTTTATTCAGTCTTTCATGAGACCGACGCAGCGCCCGGCCACCGAGCCCGTGTGCCCCGTATGACTCGTCCGCATCAGCATTGTGCAACCGCGCTGACTTTGAGCCCGGTGCAAGTGACACTTAAACGAAGTGTAACGCCGCGAGAACAATGCGGGGGGCGAGCATAGCATGCGAAACAGAAAAGGTGTTTTAATATGCTCATGCAAGCTGTTATACTGTACACATATCGGACGCGAAACTACGTATGTGTACATGACGTCCTCATGCGTAATGCGGGGAACAAATGATTCGTTCGTCGTCACAAGTGAGAACACTGCACAACTGTCACTTACCTCCAAGGCGTTCGTCATGTTTCTACTTTGTTATAATACCCAAACGCAATTTCACTGAACACTTCAAATACATACGCCGCGCCATTCACAACACGACCCATCGACATGCACGCGTTCGGCGCATTGTTGAGGCACCGCGGCAAACAAAAGGTGTCATAAACCTTGCTAGGAGTACAATAACTGCCGGGAGAACACTGCGTAACTAACAATGGGGCACAGAGAACGGATATTGTCCACCACGGCTCAGTACGAGACCTACAAAGGCGCACATTCCGCCGCCAGCCGCAGCCGCTCACTGCTAGACCAGCTACACTGCACAGCGCGTAACCATAATAACGCCGCCATTGTGTCCAGAATAAACTTTCCTAATTTAAAAAACGTTATGGCAGGGATAAGGGTGTTTCGTTCTTTCATGCTTTAGGGCGACCATGACGTCATTTCCCGCATACTTTCACGTAGCGCAGCGGCTAGGCAAGCCCACTCCTCTCATTATTCCCTCAATGCAGGGCTCACTTTTTTTTCCCTTTTGCTCTCAAAAATTACCCCTCCCCCTCCTCCCCGAGCACAGCCCCCCTGCCTGTCACATCAGCAGCCGCGCAGTCGTTTGTTCCACCAGGCAGCTTTGGTGTCGGAGTAGTCGCTTAAATGAAACCCACTCAACGAGGCTACGAGAAAATTTAACTTTACTTGCAACTGAAAAAAAATTCAATACAAAATGGCAGTTTTTCTGATAAAAGATCAAGTTACATATACATAGCGGCTAATAATCGACAATTTTTTATTGAAGAAAGCATATTATTTTGAAAAAAACTGCTCGCAAGTTACGTACGTATGTGTGCATGTTTGACGGCCGCATTTTTGTAGGTTGGCCGGCGACGTTTGCATGCTCCGGCACCGATAGATGTAGGCCATCTGTAACTGACTCTCGCCAACTTGGTGTGAGGCCCAAGGGACGGCTTTCAGCTCTCCCATAGTAGAGTACCCTGTGCTCTAAATCGTTACCCCCCTTTTCTACCCCCCCCCCCACCTGATCAAGTGTGAGGCTCAAGGGACGGCTTTCAGCTCTCCCATAGTAGAGTACTGAGTACTCTAAATCATTTACCACTATTTCTAAACATGAGTATCGGGACGACACACTTCGCTCCCATACACGAGTACGAAGTACTCGCAATTGTTGGACAAGTTTCCGAAACACATCAGAAGGCGTGGTTTAGTCCTTGAAAAGAATTTCAGTCTATCTTTTGTAACGTGTGACACAATTGCGTACACGTTCGCAAAATGACCTCGGGGATTCTTAGATTCACTTGACCAAGAAAAGGCGTTCGATCACCTCGAACATAGCTTCATATTGTTGCGACGCGTGCCTCCGACGACGTTACGAAGAGCGCCTCGAAATCTTACCGCTGCAACCACTGTTGCGAAAGACGGCGACGCCAACACGGTCCCGAAGGCGCCACTGTTTCTAACTCTGCAGGGAAGGTCACCAGCCGTTTGGTAGCGTGGGTTTCTCAGCTCGCGACTGCTTCTGCGCAGAGCTGATAGACGAGCGGACGAGACGACGGTGAGTTAAACAAGGTTTATGTACAGCATATATACAGAGGCGTTACAAATTCGGCACTGGGGCCGACAGAGACTCGAAGAGCCGAGCTCTCCTCTCTAACACACAGCTCTGCTCTCAAATAGGACTGCTAACACATAGCTCAACTGAGACACACATGTCTGCTCTCACATAGGACTGCTCTGACACACATGTCAGCTCTCACATAGGACTGCTGCTACACACATGTCAGCTCTCACATAGGACTGCTCTCAAACACATCTGCTGCTCCCGACGCGCCGCAGGCCTTCTCTTATATGCACCGGGTCCAAACCAATAGTCCAACCAGAAGCGCCGCTGGTCATGAGGTCAGACTCCTCCAATGGGGTCGCCGCTGGGCCGCGTCATTCTTTCTCATCGAATCTGGAGAGGCTGCGCTGCAGGTGGCTGCACCCAAGGACGAGTGACGTCGCTAGGCATTGCGTCAGCCGCCAGACAGGAAGACGCCGGTTGTTTACTCGACGGGCTTGCGGGCTGGCCTTGACACAGGTTGTTTTTTTTTCAGAGGCACGGACGTTTGCTGCGGACTCGCAGGCATAACAATATGCAGCGTAATGGCTGCGTTTGGCTTCTCCAAAAACTTCATTGAGCTTCTCAGAAATGCATACCGAAATATACACAGCACGTTGTTTTTTGATGGTTTAGAGAGTGGTCCATTTCCTGTTACCCGTGGTGTTTGCCCCGGTTGTCCTCTCTCCCCTGTACATTTTGTACTCAGCCTCGAGCCATTCCTACGCTCGCTACTTGCTGATCCATACGTTCGGGGCCTTCCACTACCAGGTAGTGGCACCGTGAATGTGACAGTATATGTTGATGACGTCGCATTTTATTTGAAGAATGAGGGCAGTTCATCCCGTAGCTTACGACATTTGCTGAGTATAGAACTATTTCAAGCACTGCGTTAAAATTTTCAAAATGTCGGTATTCGTTCATACGTTTCCCTGACGAGAATTATTCTATTTTTACCTTAAAAAAGTGACTCCATTCCCATTCGGGGGCTTGATTATACTTGCTACGGCATATCAGCCTCCGTGTGGGTTTCAGTAGTCAAGGATGTAAAACAAACCGCCCGAGAAGCACAAGAGTACTGATTTTACAACACAGACCTTGTTTTGCGTCCGTGCCACATATCTCATGTTGTACACATCCCCATTACGAAGAACTAGGTCGTTGCAATCCCTCCTTGCCTCATTTTTCTGGTCAAGTGGAACAGAGCTCGTTTGCCGAGCAGCACTTGTACAACCGCGCAACTGCGGTGGATTCGCAATCTCATCCGTGCCTGTTCGCTTCCGGCTGCTTGCCCTGCGATTCTTACTTCGATTGTTTACGTGGTAATAAGTGTCCCGCGCGTGATGTATGTTTTCAGGTACCTAGATACGCTATTTCCTTCCAGATTCACGGCTTTATTCTGCAGACAACGCAATTAAGCACTCCGGGTGTCTGCATTTTACTCCACGGCTGTAGTATTTTATCGCCACGCGCAGCAGGTTTGTCCCGATGTGGACATTCTACGGAACGCCGTTCTGTAGATACAACAACGGCCATTCTGCTTACTGTGGTTTCTCCGCACCGTCTAGCACGATCGAGACACGTCTCGCGGAGCACGATAACGGCAGCTTTTATTTTGCCCAGTCATCTCCATGATTTCAAGTGAGGTCTCGGATGGAGAGCACTCCCGACACGGGACAAACTGGAGAAGTGGGGTACGGTCCCATTTTTACTTGTCCCAACTGTTCGATACAGGTGTCTAACCAGCACGTGCTGCAGCAATGTGTCATTGCAAAGGTGTTTTGGAAGGCCGTTAACAATGGTTTCCTTCGTCTAGGTGTTAATCGATTTCTCCCATCTAGTCGCTGCTCACGTAGTCGCTTTGCATGCCTTTTAATTGCTGTGGAGTTTTTTGTTTGTGGCGTAATAGGTGCGAAGCTGTTGCAGTAGGTCATTGTCGTCGTACTCTCTTTCCAATTCAGGAGCACTTATACTCCGAACTTCGGTCGTTTATATCGGAGAAATCGTTCTTACTTTGGGAGGAATATTTTTCTTCAATGGCCGTGCATGTAATCTGTATATATTTAATATTTCTATGTGCTCGTGTATGCCCCGTATGCGTGTGGGCTCTTGTGCATATGTATTTCATTCTAACCCTGTAAATGATGTAAAAACATGCATTTTGATACATTTTGTACATATTCTGTATGTATATGATCCTATACATTTTGGATATTGTGATTAGTGTAGGTATGTTAGTCATTAGAATCATGTGCTAGGGACACCCTACCAACTTGGCCATTTTTGTGTTAAGGTGTCCTGTATGTTGAGCTCAGTCATTTGTTTGTTATTGTTGCATAGACACTGATTCCATGGGTTAGTAGCATCCCGGGATAGGATAATTTTTTTTCTATACACAAAAAATACGCAGATGACAGGCACACGTTTGATGGTCGCACTTTGCTACATTTGCCGGCGCCGGGTGCCTTCGCAACACCATGCATGTGGGCTTGTTTAATCAGGGCATAGGAACAGCTTTTGGCTCTCCCGCAGCGGAGAACGCTGTGCTCTGAATCGTGGAACACTGTTAAGTGCAAATGACTTCTTTGCGTACTGCAGGTACTTTGAGTGTATATACATATCACACTGTTTAGCCGCTTACGTCTAAGCATAGGTCAGCGAACTCGCTCATGAGTCGACTCACTCCGATCCAGATCAAGCAATAAGTCTGAGTGAATCCGGATGTGTAATATTTTGGTGAGTTTGAGTCCGAGTGTGTCTAACTAAAGAAAACTTTGGTGAGTCTAAGTCCGAGCGAGTGAGTTTCACCTAGGTTCCGACTTATGGGTCTATCGAATCATCTTCAGCATTACTATATGAGCCTTACCCGGATTCATGTTTATACTCACGCCTACCCACAAGTATTTCAAAACAGCTTGGTTCATACACCTTTCCATTATTTTTTATTAATTCGAGGCGTGATTTACTTGGGTTGGTGCCTTGCACTCCCCCTACACTGAATCTTCCGGGAAGTTCTTGATAAATGCATTTTATGCTGTTATCCTTTTCAATAAAAATCTGCTTGCTGGTTTCGCACAACTCATAAAGAGTATTTCTAAGTACTTATCAAAAGAGTAGTTCTAAGTACTTATCAAAAGGCGCCAAGAAGAGCACCAATTACGTGTGATATTGGCGTTGAAGGGCATTAATTCCATGATTGAAGAGGCTAATTCATGACTTATGCAGTCATGAGCCGTTTCCCTCGGACTCACTAAGATCAAGCCGTGAGTCTGAGTGAGAGCGGGTGAGTATAATTTTGGCGAGCTTGAGTGCGAGTGAGTTCAGATGAAGAATGCTTTCGTGAGTGTGGGTGGAATCGAGTGAGTCCGACACAAGAAAATTTTGGTGAGTCTGAATCCCAGTGAGTCCCAAGCAAAAAATTTGTTTCATGAGTGAGTCTCAGTGAGCTCCAACACATTTGCTGACCGCAGCGAAGTGCCCTCGTGATCACTCTATTACCTTGGCGTAAACAAAAAAATCATAGCTTATTCACGGACTGAACCATGAGGAGTGGGACGAAGAACCTGTCAGTCCGTCCGTGCGTGTGTCTAGCGTTAGTTCGTCCATTCGTGTATCCATCCATGCGTCCATCCGTCCATCCATCCGTCCGTTCGTGCATCCTCGCTCACCGGAACCGTCGGACTCCTTCCTACGTCTTCGACCCTGACGACATTCTGACTTAAATATGGACGTAATCTTCCGCACATGTATATAGTGTTTACAAGTAATTGTTACACTTTTATCATTAATTTTTTATCGTGTAACACGCTAGGTGGGGAGCCCTTGTAGCGTAGCGCTAGTGGCGGATAGCAGGCTAGAGAAAAAGATGACAAGCGCTGGTAGCTCGTGGCGCGAGGAGTCTAGAATGTTCGTGTGCTTCTAGCTGTCTGGACGCCACGGCCGCTTCTCTACTTCGGCAGCTCACTTCCTCTTGCACGTCTCGTCCTTTCATTTCACCTGCGATGACGACACGTCTACATTGGACGTCTTCACGTCACTACACGTCCATCCGTCCGTCCTTGCATCTGTCTTTCTGTCCGTCCATCTTGTGAACACTCCAAGTGCCGCCATGTCGCATCTTTTCACCATATATTCATCCTATAGAAGTTCCGCCATCCAGCGAACATTTCAAAAACTAAACAAGAGGTGGCTACCTACTACTACTACTACGACGACTACTAGTACTACTACCACTACATATACATCGCGGAAGCACGACCGTGGCCTAAGGAGCTTCGCTCCTAAAAAAGTCACAACATCCACGGAGTGAATGATGATGAGTGGGCGAAGCGTCTGTCTGTCTGTCTGTCTGTCTGTCTGTCTGTCTGTCTGTCTGTCTGTCTGTCTGTCTGTCTGTCTGTCTGTCTGTCTGTCTGTCTGTCTGTCTGTCTGTCTGTCTGTGGATATTCTGTGCAGGCTACGTCAAAGGAATGGACGACCCTAGGCCACAAGGAGCTTCGTCCCTAAAATTGGCATGGCAGGGTAAGATTGATTCATAGCTAAACAAGCTTACGGAAAGAGCAGACACCCCCGTATCTGCGGCAAGCTCCTGCGCTGCTTTGAGCGCCACGTGTGGCTGGTCAGACTGATGGTGTCTTCAGCTTAATAATATGAACTAAGAAAAAAGTACTTTCTGATTCTGGATTTTCAACTTGTACCCTCACGTTGTGAGAGCGAATATTCTTACCACTGGGCTACTCACCCATGTGCATGTGCATCTAAACCACACGAGTGAGTGCCCTTGGTCCAATACAAATGCAAAATACAAGACTTCTTAGTCAGACTTCTTAGTTAGACTCACGGCTTGATTTGAGTCCGAGTGAGTCGACTCATGAGTGAGTTCGCCCACCTATGCTTAGACGTAAGCGGCTAAACAGTGTGATATAAAAATACATTCAAAGTGCCTGCAGTACGCAAAGAAGTCATTTGCATTTAACAGTGTTCAACGATTCAGAGCACATCGTATCGTTCTCCACTGCGGGAGAGCCAAAAGCTGTTCCCATGCTCTGATTAAACAAGCCGACATGCACGGTGTTGCGAAGGCACCTGGCGCCGGCAAATGTAGCGAAATGCGCCCATCAAACGTGTGCCTGCCACATGCATAATTTGTGTTTAGAAAAAATGATCCTATCTCGGGATAATACAAACTTATGGAAGCAGTGTCTATGCAACAAAAGCTAACAAATGACTGAGCTCAACATAGAGGACACCTTAACACAAAAATGGCCAAGTCGGTAGGGTGTCCCTAACACATGTTTCTAAAGACTAACATACCTACACTAATCACAATATCTAAAATGTACAGGATCATATATGTACAGAATATGTACAACCTGCATCAAAATGCATGTATTTTACATCATTTACAGGGTTAGAATGGAATACATATGTACAAGAGGCCACACGCATACGGGGCATACACGAGCACGTAGAAATATTAAAATATACAGATTACATGCACGGCCATTGCAGAAAAATATCCCTCCCAAAGTAAGAACGATTGCTCCGATATAAACGACCGAACTTCGGAGTATAAGTGCTCCTGAATTGGAAAGAGAGTATGACGGCGATGACCTACTGCAACAGCTTCGCACCTATTGCGTCACAAACAAAAAACTCTGCAGCAATTAAAAGGCGTGCAAAACAACTACGTGAGCCGCGACTATATGGGACAAATCGATTAACACCTAGACGAAGGAAACCATTGTTAACGGCCTTCCAAAACACCTTTGCAATGACACATTGCTGCAGCACGTGCTGGTTAGACACCTGTATCGAACAGTTGCGACAAGTAGAAAATGGGACTGTATATACCCCACTTCTCCAGTTTGTCCCGTGTTTGAAGTGCTCTCTATCCGAGACCCCACACGAAGTCATGGAGATGACTCGGCAAAATAAAAGCTGCCGTTATCGCGCTCCATGAGACATGCCTCGATCGTGCTAGACTGTCCGGAAAAACCACAGTAAGCAGAATGGCCGTTGTTGTATCTACAGGACGGTGTTCCGTAGAATGTCCACATCGGGACAAACCTGCTGCACGTGGTGATAAAATGGTACTGCCGTGGATTAAATGCAGGCACCTGAAGTGCTTGCGTTGCCCTGCAGATTTCAGCCATGAATCCAAAAGGAAATAGCGTGTCTAGATGCCTAAAACATCACGCACGTCACACTGATCACCATGTAACAATCGAAGTAAGAATCGCAGGGCAAGCAGCCGGCAGCGAATAGGCACGGATGGGATTGTGAATCCACCGCAGTTGCGCGGTTGTACAAGTGCTGTTCGGCAAACGAGCTTTGTTCCACCTGACCAGAAAAATGAGCCAAGGAGGGATTGCAACGACCTAGTTCTTCGTAATGGGGATGTGTACAACATGAGATATGTGGCACGGACGCAAAACAAGGTCTGTGTTGTAAAATCAGTACTCTTGTGCTTTTCGGGCGGTTTGTTTTACATCCTCGACTACTGAAATCCACACGGAGGCTGATATGCCGTAGCAAGTATAATCAAGCCCCCGAATGGGAATGGAGTCACTTTCTTTAACGGAAAAATAGAATAATTCTCGTCAGGGAAACGTATGAACGAATACCGACATCTTGAAAATTTCAACGCAGCGCTTGAAATAGTTCTATACTCAGCAAAAAGTCGTAAGCTACGGGATGAACTGCCCTCATTCTTCAAATAAAATGCGACGTCATCAACATATGCTGTCACATTCACGGTGCCACTACCTGGTAGTGGAAGGCCCCGAACGTATGGATCAACAAGTAGCGAGCGTAGGAATGGCTCGAGGCTGAGTACAAAATCTACAGGGGATAGAGGACAACCGTGGTGAACACCACGGATAACAGGAAATGGAGCACTCTCTTAATTATCAAAAAACAACGTGCTGTGAATATTTCGGTATGCGTTTCTGAGAAGCTCAATGAAGTTTTTGGAGAAGCCAAACGCAGCCATTACGCTGCATATGAAGCTATGTTCGAGGTGATCGAACGCCTTTTCTTGGTCAAGTGAATCTAAGAATCCCCGAGGTCATTTCGCGAACGAGTACGCAATTGTGTCACACGTTACAAAAGATAGACTGAAATTCTTTTCGAGGAATAAACCACGCCTTCTGATGTGTTTCGCAAACTTGTTCAAAAATTACGAGTACTTCGTACTCGTGTATGGGAGCGAAGTGTGTCGTCCCGATGCTCATGTTCAGAAATAATGATTAACGATTTCGAGTACTGGTTACTCTACTATGGGAGAGCTGAAAGCCGTCCCTTGAGCCTCACACTTGATCAGGAAGGGGGGCGGGTAGAAAAGGGGGGTAACGATTTAGAGCACAGGGTACTCTACCATGGGAGAGCTGAAAGCCGTCCCTTGGGCCTCACACTTGGTGAGGCGTGGATAGCAACTCAACCTAATTGATTAATGCTTTTGGTGTGTATACACGTCACCGGACAACCTAGAAAAATGCGGCCGTCAAACATGCACCCGCTACAAGCGCAACTTGCGTGCATTTTTTTCAAAACGTGATGATGTTGCCAATTGAAAATTTGTCGATTATTAGCCGCTTTGAAAATGTAACTTGATCTTTTATAAGAAAAACTGCCATTCTGTACTGCAACTTTTTGTAGTTTCCCGTAAAGATTGAATTTCTCTTAGCCTCATTGAGTGAATTTCAGTTGAGCGACAACCCAAGCGACAGCCCCAAGTGGTCTAAATTTCCGGAGCCCTCCACTACGGCGTCTCTCATAATCCCATGGTTATTTCGGGACGTTAAACCCCACATACTTTTAAGTCAATCGTCTTCGCTAAGTGCACACAAAGCACACACACCACAACAACAAAAAAATAACTTCGAAAGGAGTATCTACGTGTGCGTATGATCGTGTACAATAACTTTTGCGATATGTGTCCGACGCAGCTAGAATGCGACAGTTCGCAGTATTGTTGACGAAAGGAAGCCTCATGGGACACATAAGAGATGAAGGAATAAACGGTTATTTCTTGAAACGGTATAGCGGTGCAACACCCGCTTCTACCTATAGGTAGGAGGTCTCTTAATTCAGGAACTCTCTGGCCTTCGTGGCCTCCTTGAAAGCAGAAACCTTGCTTTGAAATGTTTGCCGTCACTCGTGTACATAATCGCACCATATCGCTCGGCGCAACGAACAGAATATATGCTGTTACGTAAATGCTTATTCTAGTGCGTCTAGCGTCGGCGCCGGTGGCGCGGCGGTAGTGAGAATCTCATTTGCATATAAGTTAATCTCATCGTATATGAGTGACGCACATCCGCGAGGTCTTTCAAGTCACTGAGACCCCACTTTTTTTTCTTTCTTGACATGCAAGGAAACGAAACGCGATACAAACTTTGATAACGACGACAGTATCAAAATTTGAGCGGGAACGCCGCTCGCATCGGACTACGCAACAAAGTGCCATCGCTGCAAACATCGCACCGACACAACTGAAAAGAAAGAGAAAGCAAAAGCTTGGCTGCGCGTATGTTCGCACGCTTGCTTTTTGTCGCGATAGTATTGAATGCCATCCCGTGACTGTGCTCCACCAATAGGGACGCGTATATACGTAATTACCCGTGCTCACAGAGCAGTACAAAAGAATGTCGCAGTTTAGTTTTATTCTAGTGGCTTTCTGGTAGTATAGCTTAAGAAGCGGAGTTCAACTGACGTTTATCGTTTCGCATGATGCTGTTACTTTAGCAGTGTTATGTATCTTAAGGTACATGATGCATTGCTGAATTTATCGAAAATACAGATACAGATACTCGTTTTGCGAAAGGTATCACGATATAGGTGCAAGATACCGAAATATATAATCTAAGATACTTGTACCTTCGATACTACCTGCAGCACTCTCAACCACTGGTAATCAAAACAAAGGCTTGCGCGTGAAGGAGTACAATATTTAATACCTTAGCTAGGTATTCTGTCAGCAAATGTAGTGGATACTTCATCGTGTGTACATTATTTGTACACCTCGCAATAACGCGTATGAAATGCACCTCGTAGCTATTTGGAGTGCAGATCATGTCAGGTTCTCTTCACCAAGTTTTGTTCATAGCTCACGTATTCTTTGAGAACTGTCACAGAAGCATATTTGGAGTTTTTTGTCTATAAGCCAATTGCAGAAACCGAAACTGTGCTAAATTTCACGGGAACATAAAGCACGTCCTAGTATCTTCTAAAACGATTGGAATCAAAATGAGGCAAGTCCTAACAGCAACGTCAATTCAAAAAGACACTTTCTACTATAACTGAGCCAAATATCAATCAAACTGAGCTACATTCATTAAACCAGCACTGCATCAACAATCGTGGCCGAAACAACCAATTTGGTTTCATCCAATCTGTTTCATTTGTGTCCTAATTGCTTTGCTATCATGTTTACGTTCCATAATTAGTTTTTATATTGCGAGCTGGCTCTTACTGAAGGACATGACGCTCTCTATATGGGACAAAACACGAATGTAAAGAGTAAGAGGCCGACTTTCCTACTTCGTTTTGCCTCTTAGCGTTCAAGTTTAGCACTATACTGTATCATGTACTTCTTTCGTTGAATTCCTGTGTATATTTGAAAAAAAAAACATATGAAAGAAGATATTCGGCATCGAGCTATTCCTTGAAGAAGAAGAACGGCATGGAATAAAACGTTAGAGCGAGAAGCCCTGCGAATATGCCTGGGACTTCCCAGGTTCGTGGCGAATAGTGTATTGTATCAAGAAGCGCGATTGCCAACACTCCTGTGTCGATTCCGCATTTTAACGGTTCAAACCTTCTTAAAGTTCTACAGTTTACCGGAGCGAAGATCAGAGTACGCATTTATCAGCGACCCTGACTCTTTCTTTCTTGCACATTGGCCTCGATTTCATACCCCTCAGATAATTTTCGCTAAAAAGAAACTGGATCGCATAAATGTAGACATTAGCACAGTAATTGAAACTAATTTTTCTACCATCAACATTAGAATAGAGTACGATGAAATCTTCCCCCCACAAGCCAAGTTGCAATCTCTGAGATTTTTGACCACTACATTAAACGATTACTTGGTACATGCAGCAACAAAAAATGTAATAGCTACAGATGCTTCTGTCAACAATGAAAAGGCAGGTGTAGGAATTGCGTCTGATTCCCTCGGCTGGTCTTTTTCAGTAAGGCTTCCAGATTTTACTCCTATATTTGAAGCGGAGCTAGTAGCTATTATTTTAGCCCTTCGTAAAATTCCTACGACAGAGACCAGTGCAATCATCCTAACAGACTCACTTTCGGTGTGTGCAGCTCTGACAAACTCTGAACAATCTCGTGCCCTAGCAGCGTTCTACACATTAGCACCGCCGCATTTAAAACTCCTCAAATTAGTTTGGGTCCCAGGTCACTGCGGATTACAATTAAATGAATTGGCAGATGCTTTGGCACGAGCATCACTCGATGGACCAGTAATTTCAGTACTTCCCGAGTTAGAATACTTATCAGGGGTTAGATATAGGAAATTCGCTATTTTTACAGATAGTTTAGAAACCATCACACAATGGACAGATTATCAGCACCTCAAATTTCCATGGAAAGCCCAGTGGAGTCCGTCAAAAAAACTTGAAATTATAATTTCTAGATTCCGGTGCCGTGTCCCCCCATTAAATTTTTATTTACACAGAGCTGGTCTGACACTTTCTCCCCTTTGTCCGTTCTGCGAAGAATCAGAAACTATTGAACATTATTTTGGCTCATGTCGTAACTATGCATTAATTAGGAAACGACATTTAGATATTCCATTTGCGAAGCTAGGTTTAAATTTAACCGCAGAAAATGTTCTAAGTTTTGGTACCTCTGTTTTGGGAAATTGCCACAAAGATGCATTCGATGCGGTGTGTAATTTTATTCAAGACTCTAAACGTTTTTCAACATAAAGCCCTCGTTAACAAATACTAAAAAAATGTCGAAAAGTAATTTTCTATTCTGGATAAATCCGTGACATACCAAATTAATCGGGTTTGGCAAAACCAGCTGTCTGGTCGGCTCCCAAAATCAAGTTGTAGCTATTAGTATCTACTTTGTTAATGATTTTTTCTCACTATGTAAATCTTTGGTTTATTTCTTTTTTTCCAACATACTGTCTTAACTATACAACTCCCCCCTCCCTTTTTTTTTTCGTTGTAAGCAATAATGCAGTTATCGTTCATATGAGACTATTTGTTCTCTTGGCCAATCCCCCAGAGGGGGTACGAGCCATGGATTAAAGGATACAAACAAACAAACAAACAAAACGACATAAGAAGAAAAAGAAGAAGAGCTGTAGCCCTTTTTAAGGCCTTAAATGGACGCCGAGAACAGGAAGACGCTACTGACAGTTCAAAATAGTGCGCTATTCGCCAGGATGGACCAAGCTCTCTTCAAGTCGAGTAACGTTCATCACGTCCGTGTAACGAAGCACGGCACCGACAGAAGATTAAGGATGATGAAAATTTTATCACAAAATATTGCTATACTGTATATTCGAATCATTTTAGACTATTTTATGAGCTTACTCAAGCCCAAATTTAATGTTGCAGTCTATATGAGCAAAAAACAAACTTTATATTCCTGAATATCGATGAAGTTGGGATATCAAGATTTCAGCTCCAATATAAAATTGAGATATTTAGGGTAGATGAACCTAGTGGAGAAAATTGTTTGCACTGGCCCGACCATATTGTCAGTAGCAAATAGTGCGGTTTTTTTTTTCGCTTTCAGTTAAAGGGCATTTAATTGCTTCGTTTAGAACAACAACGCCACATGTTCATCGCTGACTGCGCCAAGAAAGGCGTCCTTGCACTGGTAGATGCGGACTTCAAAATGCTCTTTAAAATGAAGTCTCAAAGACAGTATAAAATGCAGCATTCAGTCGACTCTCCAATGAATAAAATCTCAGAATCATCTGTTTCTTCATACGTTTTTTTTGTGTGTGTGATAATTCAACGATATTGAACAAACTGAGACCGGCACGAATCTTCTGCAAACAAGCGTACCGTAGAGGTTTCTTCTGATTTTACCTTCATTTGCTGCTTTCGTTGCAAATGCAACAAGCTAGAAAAAGGGGTCTTCATTAGCACTATGATATTCGTGCATGATAAAACGTATAAAGGACCTTAATTTGAAACAACGCAGAGAACTGCAAGCATGACACGTCACATCTTGTCTTGCGCTCTCAGATTTACCCTTCACACTTCGATGCAAGCACAAATATTGGTATTGAACGCTTTCGATGAAACAAGCGTGATGTGCTCCAGATCCTACTTCGTAGTTCAGAAATATTGACAGTATTTTCTAAGCATTTACCTTAGTTCAGTATTTCAAGTACAAGCGAAAAAAAATGGCAGCATATCTACGGGGTGAATGATGGAGAGTGGGGCAAAGCATCCGTCCGTCCATTCGTTCTTGCTTCCATCCGTCCATACGTCCACCTGTGTGACCGTCCATGCGTCCATCCGCCCGTCCGTGCGTGCGTCTGTTCGTGCGTCCGCACGTCCATCTATGCGTCCGTCCCTGCGTTCGTCCATGCATCCACCCCTGCGTCGGTCTATGCGTCCATCCGTCCGTACAGCCATCCGTGCGTCTCTCCATGCATCTGTCTGTGTGTCCGTTCGTCCGTCTAGTCAACACTCCAAGTGCCACCATCTCGCATCTTTTCATCATATATTCCGCATTTAAAAGCACCACCATCCAGCGGACATTCCAAGAACTAAACGAGAGGTGGCACACGCACACTTTCTTGCGGTTTGCGCTTCGTGTCTACTTCCCACCTTTAACCACCTCGAGTTCATGGTATATACTAGTTCACTATATTCATGGCACTACAGCCCGACGCTCGCTAAACCTTTCTAAAACCAAGGAGGTTACGCCCAGCGAGTAGAACGTAGCAACCCTTTCTTGTCAGATAGTGCTCAATGTACATGCCAATGGCTGCTAATGAGGAATGAGAGACGGGGGAATTCGGCTTTTAGTTAACGGGCACGCTGCGAATTTTTTATTGTTCAACAACGTACAGGAGGAATCACCCACCGGCACTACCTTGCAGGTGAAAGCGTAAGACATGTTACGTACTACGACGAGGGACGAATGGGTGCCGCTTTAAGGAGCTTCGCCCCTAAAAAAAAACAAGAGCTGTAAATGCACCTGATGTTCGATGATGGTGCCCACTCTAAAGGACTATGCGTTCACTTGCAGTGATCGAATATCAGAAAGACGCCCGTTTCTCGAAAGCATGACAATGCCTCCAGCCTGAACACATAGAATCGCGTGTCTGCGTCTTAGTCACAGCCATTCGGACGCGCAGGCTGATGGTCCCTGTGGACTTCGTACACGGCTGGTAAGTTGCTTATTCACATATTGCATACACAACAATAGTTCGTCGGCTGCCATTTGTCGTGTTTGATTTCCAGTCCACACGAGCCATGTTTATGGTTCTTAAGGAAACGAGAACATTGTCCAGCCGTTTTAGCGTTGTTAGTGCATTGGGGAACGTAGCATCCAGACGCTCTGCGCTAAGACATTCTGCGTGACCGATGTTGCTTTCCGCATCTAGAGGGAATAGATTGTACTAGGGCTAATGAGTGGTGCAACCGCGCCCCGGCCGCTGATGCTAAAGCCCCTCCATCGCGTCTACCGGAAAACGCATGGAGGGGCTTTTCCTGATGCCTTCTGCGTTGACAGTAGCAGCGGCGCTGCAGTCGCTCAGTACTGAAGGCACGCTGCGCCACGCGGAATAACTGCTAACCCGGTGCCACGCGCCCGCCATCTCGGAGGCCATGGGTGAAGCTTTCGTTGCGTGTGTGTAAATATCAAGCCTAAGACTTGTAGTCATAAACCCTGATGAACAAAAATTCAAAGGCTTCATTATATGCTTGCTTCACGCATGCTACTCAGAGACACTGAAAAATAATTCTTGTACCCGAAGTGATTATACTAGAAGTACGCAAAGTATAACATTTAAAATGGGCTCATAACAGCAGTGAAGACTCACGACTTCGGTGTAAGTGAGCCGAACTTCATGCTGGGCTAGTTCGTGCATTACTGTCAATTAACTTAGGGTCTGAACGACCGCCAGAACAGAGATACAGAAAAAGCAGAAAGCGCGTTCTATGCACCGAGAACCGAAGCAGCTGGTGCGCAGTCCAGAAGACGATGCACACGAGGCATAATTACGCTATCGTGGCCTACTCTTGAAGGCGAAGCCTAATCATCTTCCAGTTTTTTTGTTTTTTTGCCGAAAGCACTGCTAACATTCACCGCTGGCGCTGCTGCGTGTATCGTGTGTTTCTTTACGAATTCGCTTTGTAAATGTGACTTTCCCACATTACGAGTGCTCAAAGGTACCGCAAGTCAAACGTCACTGGACCGCCTACAAACAATCATCCTCAGGGACGTTGCACGGATTTTGTTAAATCGGACTGGGGAAGGGGGTACCTTTATACAGAGTGTCCCACGTAACTTTAGCCAGAGTTTAAAAATATGCCGGAACACGTAACCACGACGCGACAAAATGCATGTTGCTTACGGTTGACTGGAGTTAGTCAAACTATTTTTTTGTGTTCTCAAATATTGTTTAATTAGATATGTTCAATTAACTAACTTTTCAAGAAACAAAGATATATAAAACTGCAATGAGGAAGTTGTAAATCGGTTTGCAAAACGTCCGATCAGACAGTTTTGAACTATTTATCTGTTAGGTATTATTGTTTTGTGCTAATTGCAAATGACCGCGAAATACAAAAAATACCACGTGACAAACCGCTCGTCCGCCATTGCGCGCAATGATTCTAGTGCTCCTTAACTTTCCGCGTATTAACGACCATAGCATTTGCTCCATTGTGCTGTCTCGGCAAGGCCGCAACGATGGTGGTGGCTTTACGATGAACACGTTTTGCTATCGGCCACAAAAACGATAACCGCTGTGACTGCTTATCGCTGTCATGAACCGGTGCGAGGGAAGCGTCTTGTTCGTACGCGGAACGTTAGGGACCACTAGAATCATCTTGCGCACTTACGCGCGAGCAGGTTTGTCACGTGGTATTTTTTGTACTTCGTGGGCATTTGTAATTAGCAGAGAAACACTAATACTTCACAGATGTAAAGTTCAAAACTATCTATTTGGACGTTTTGCAAACAGATCTACAACTTTCTCATTGAAATTTGTTATCCATCTTCGTTACTTCAACAGTTTGTTAATTAAACAGCGGCAATTACACAATATTTGAGAACACAAAAAATTTGGCAGATCGTAAGTATCTAGGGGTCAACTTTATGCGAAGCACTTGGAGGGAAGGTGGCCGTGTTGCATTTTTTATAGAGCGACACGTCATGAAATGGCGCTAAATATATGTACAAATGTTGCACGCAGAGACATATGTTGAAGAGTTGCAGATGTTTATATAACCAGTTTTTCACTTGCACAGTGATGTCAAAATGAAATGTGTTTTAGCAACACCAGAAGCTGATATGAAGTGCTGATGCTCGCGAAGATGCTGGCCCTTCACACTGCTACCTAAATCAATTTCTGCACATGGCATTTTACCACAATTGACGTTAACCCGGCGTGACAGCTGTATGAAAGGAGTACATATGTAATGTTTTAAAATTGGGTGGGCAGTACTGCAACCACTATTGACGTTTCACGAATATTAGCATCTATCTGAAAAGTAGTTCCGAGAGCTGGCGTAGCTCTGTGGTAGAATGCTTGACTGCCACGCAGAATGCTTAGGTTCTATGCCTGCTAGGACCCTGAAATTTATTATTTGCATTCGTCGGGTGGCCGACGCTGCTTATGTCAGGTTTTTCTTAACAGTGACATTGTATATATATATATATATATATATATATATATATATATATATATATATATATATATATATATATATATATATATATATATATATATATATATATATATATATATATATTGCTGCATTCAATCTGCAGAGAAGAGCTGCAAGGAAAGAAGACGAAGTTCTTGCACGGTCCTCTTTACAAGTGAGCTATCCTATATCTGACTTCTGTTGTGTCTGCGGACAATATATATATATATATATATATATATATATATATATATATATATATATATATATATATATATATATATATATATATATAAGATCTAACAGACAGTAATGCCAACAAGGAAAGTACAGGGGAAGTCATTAGAACCAATGGAATGTAAATAAGAAGAAAGAAAAGTGGGTGAAAAAATAACCAGCCGTGAGCTGGAATCGAACCTACGACCTTCGAAGGTACGATTCCTGCTCACGGCTGGTTATTTTTTCACCCACTTTTCTTTCTTCTTATTTACATTCCATTGGTTCTAATGACTTCCCCTGTACTTTCCTTGGCATTACTGTCTGTTAGATCTCATAATTATTGTGTCAAATGCAACACTTCTTTCCCTTATATATATATATATATATATATATATATATATATATATATATATATATATATATATATATATATATATACCAGTACACAAAATCACACCAAGCACGAGCTCCAGCAGGTAACCATGCAGGAAATGAAATGACTTAAGTATAATATAGAGAACATTTTCATTAACAACAGGCTCTTGTTGCAATGGCATTTTTAGAATATCTGAGAGGGACACTTTTTTTTCACTCCCTTTTGTTTTTCTACGTCGACTACGCGCCTCGGTGCACGCAGACCATCAAGGGCTCCGAAAAGGAATGGGCCCATCTGTACTGAGGTACTGGGCCAAAACCAACAAAAATATCAAGACGGATCGTCATCCAAAGCAGCAACGACTACAGGACGCCTCACCGATGCTCCGACGGAAATGGCAAGAACCCAACAACAAAGGCCGCCCGCAGACGCGCAAGAGGAGAGCTCTGCTCTGGGCACCCCTCCTCGAGCGAAAGCTCCGCAGACCGAAAAATCGTCCGTCTCGAGTTCTTCGTGGGAACTACGCACGCGACCCTTGCTGCCTCGATCCCGCCAGCTCGAATACGACGTGGGATGAAACCGGAGCGGATACGTTCCTCTTCTTTACCTCCCTTCCTCTCCATTCCCAGCCGGCCGCTGACGACAGGTCCTGGCCACCTGATCCTCAGCCTCCGGCCTCTATAGTACACCAGAGGGAAAATGCGACGGCACAATTCTCTTGCTATCGGTGGGGAACAAACAAACTTTCTTGCCGTGTCTCGCGACGCCATCGCAGCATTCACGTGCGGATTTCCAGCCACTCTGCGCGTCCGTGTCAGCTATACAACAACCAGTGGATGTCCGACCCTCCGCAGACTCCTCAACACTCCTTCGAGTAGACAGGCTCTGCGAAATTTACGTAAAGTGCAAGCTTCTATAGTTGAGAACATTTGAGCGGACAGTGCCTATGGTGTTGACACAGACATTAACGCCGATGACATCGTGGCCAACCTCGTGTAAGCCTTCCTGGTCGCGCCCCGTGCGTCCGCCGAGAAAAGTGCCTCACCGACCTTTGAGGGCACCACGATTTCACTGTAGGTGTCCCTCTTTAAGCTGCAGAGGTCAGTCCTTTCTCGTCTGCCACGGCATTTTTGGTGTGCCCGTTGCGGTCGCTTCAGCCACGCCACTGCCACCTTCTCGCACGACGAGCGTTGCCTCCGTTGTAGCGGCAGCCACCCCAAAGGCCTGGTATACCACTCTCTGGCTACGTCACTGGTTGGAACATGCCAGCACTGCTGTTAACAACAGCGATGAGCGGGGCAATGCGGTGGTATAGAAAATGCCTATTGTTTCATGATGCTCTCGCCGGTGGAAACTGAACCAACTCGGCAAAGACCTCGCCCCCTTTTACGAGTGTGCCAGCTATTGCGGACGACCCTATGGGATGCGGTGATGATCGCACTATAGAAGCGGCCATGCGTGCGGTGCTTGTTTTCACCCTTGTGGAAACTCCGGCCCATGGATTGTGTGCCACGGCTTTAGCCGCTCACGACGCCATCGCCTTTCAAGCTTAACTTTCTGGATATGGTGCCCACTACGACGTCGACCCGACTTATCATGTGAGTGAGGTAGACCTCGTACTTCTTTTTTTATTGTTCGTATTAACTATTGCAGCAAGCACATGTGCACCGTGCGTCACTGCATGTATTCCTCCGGTCTTCTCAGCGGCGTTTTAGGTGGGCTACACGTTGCGCGCGGTGGGGCATTTGTGCAGGCGGCAGATGAAAGTCCCCCGTCCCTTACTTCTTTAATACTAATTTACTTTCTTTCCTCTCTCTCTCTCTCTCTCTCTCTCTCTATATATATATATATATATATATATATATATATATATATATATATATATATATATATATATATTATATATATATATATATATATACACGTACAGGGGAAGAGCTGTGGTAGCTCAGTGGTTAGAGCATCGAACGCGTTATTCGGAGGTCGTAGGTTCGATTCCTGCTCACGGCTGGTTATTTTTTCATCCACTTTTCTTTCTTCTTATTTACATTCCAGTGGTTCTAATAACTTCCCCTGTACATTACTTGGCATTATTGTCTGTTAGATCTCATTAATATTCTGTTAAAACACGGAAAAACGAGCCCTTAGGTATACACTTCTTTCCCTAATATATATATATATATATATATATATATATATATATATATATATATATATATATATATATATATATATATATATATATATATATATATGTATATATATATGTGTATATATATATGTTCTATATTCAATATATTCACGGTTCTGGCGTCACGAAGGGAGCCAAAAGAACGACAAACGCCAAGAGAGAAAAAATTGGCCGCGTATCTACATGTTACACTTCAAATGTCGTAGAAAGACGATAATCTTGCATCTGGAGAGAGTGAACAAAACGTTTATTTGATCTTCTGCTGCAGTGGCTAGAATAGGAAAGTGTGATGAACGCGCCGGCTAGCGTGTAACGCCTTGGGAGGAAAGCGCCAGATGGCGCTGGCACACGTTTGCACGTCACCCAAGGCGGCGATGCGCTGCGCAGAGACGGCACTCAACTACGCTCGCGGGCAATGTGAAACATTTAAAATGTATTTTTTTACTCGTGCATGGCCTCAAATGGTGACCGAGAAAATATGTTAATTAGCTTCTGGAAAACAGGGTGCCTACGTGGGTGCACGACTAATCAGAAATATCGTCAGGTCGACAGGATGCCGAGAGTGAGCGCGTGACGGCACTGGAACATTTTATCGATGTGAAGTGGTAGAAGAGTGGAACGATGAACTCAGTTGTGAGTCATTGCTTGCAACACTTTCTACGGCAAACCATCATTTCCTCAAGCACTAATCTGTAAATAAAGCCCAATCAATCAAAACGTCATACTCAGAGACGAGAACCACGAGCGGTATCTGGATGAAATCCTTTTATTTTCTGCACACAGGTCATACAACACATTTCCGAGTAGTGACTCACTATCTGTTTACCCCAATGCATTCTTAATAGTTTGTTGCGCGTCCTTTTTTTATCCCCAAGAAAAAAGTTTTTTAGCTCACAAGTGCCCCACGGAACATTGGGATACAAGCCTAGGTGATGCGCCTGAGCTTCAGGTACTTCCTCTTTTCACGGGAAGATGCTCGCTCCTTGTGGAGAACCTTTGTGTAAAAACGCAAATGAGTGAGCAGAAAAAGCTTGTTTATTTGACTGGTGAGGCTCGGACCATGTTGTGCGAAACCCAGTGTGACACATTTTTTTTAAGCAGGAAACAAGCTCTTCCAAGCTGTTACTGTAAATCTCGTTGTAGCTAAAGCACTTTGAAAAGGTGATTTCAAAGGCGTCTACAGATGTGAAGAGCTTCTCCGAAAGGCCTACCCATAGGCGTCCGCACGAGGGGGCAAAGGGGGCTGGCCACCTGGAAGGGCGGGGGTGCTAAATCTGTTCTATACATTAACTGGGCAGTGGGGCACGCTTTTAGTCATCTAGAAGGGGGCGTAAAATGTGCCTCATACACTGATTTAAATGGAAGGAGGCACCCTGCAATAAACCTTCGCCGATTCGCCCTCCCCCGAACGGCAAGCACGCCTATGGGTATGGGTGTACCCCTTTCAATGTGGACAATTTTGCCAATCACAGTGGGCTCGAAGTGCCGGGAAATGTACCCCTCGCCGAAGAAGAAGTACAGCTCGAACACAGCCAAGTTTATATATATATATATATATATATATATATATATATATATATATATATATATATATATATATATATATATATATATATATATATATATATATATATATATATATATATATATATATATATATAATACAAATAAAAATACAAAATACAAATATACAAAATAAGGTGCTTCGGTGCAGCACATCTTTAAAATTAAACTGCATGGTTCGTCCCAGAAGGTCGGAGAGGAACAACCGAGCAGCTGTCGCGATGCACCAACCACGAACGTCGTCGTCTTCCTGCCATAGAGTGGTATCCTCTGCCTTTGAGAACAGCGCTGATCTTCATTACAATTACCTCCCCTCCTGAAAAAGAGCCATCCTGGCGGCTTAGGGACAGGAGACTACAGTAGGGTCGTAGTAAGGCTTTAGCCGGTCTAGATGCACAATCTGGTGTCCGCGTTGATCAGGAGCCACCGCAAGCGGCTCAACAATATAATTGACTAGTGATGATTGCTCGACTACGTGGTAAGGGCCATGGTACTTCTAGAGAAGTTTTGACGACTTACCAGGGCTGGTGGCTGGATCCATAGCCACACAAGTGAACCAGGGATATAAGACGCTGGAGCCTTCGAGCTGTCGCGATGGTCTTTCTGGCGTTATTGATCAGAAGTGGTGAGGAATCGAGCAAGCTGGCGACACTCTTCCGCGTACTTAGCCCTTTCGAAAAAAAAGTTGTTGACTCAGTTGCGTCGGTGCGGTACGGAAAAATGGTGTCGAGCATGCGGAAGGGCTCGCGTCTATAAAATAGAAAGTATACATATGGGGAAAATACTGTGGTGGTCTGAGTCGCAGTATTGAGTGCGAATGCCACAAGGTGAGAATGCCGTCTCAGTTTGAGTGGGAAGAATCGACGTACATTGCCAGCAGATCACCTAGTGTTCGGTTAAATCGTTCCGTCATGCCGTTAGCTTGAGGGTGGTATGCAGTGATAGTGCGGTGAATGATGTGGCATTCCTGAGAAACGATTCAACGACTTCCGAGAGAAATACGCACCCTCGATCGCTGAGCAGCTCACGTGGTGTGCCATGACGTAGAAAGAGGTGGTGTAAATTAAAGGAACCAACGTTACTCGCCGACACAGATGGCAAAGGTGAAGTTTCTGCGTAGCGCGACGAATGATCGATTGTGACGATAATATAGCGGATCCCAGCAGGCGTGATGGGCAACGGCTCATAAAGATCAATGCCCACACGTTCAAAGGGTCTAGTAGGACAAGGTAAAGACTGCAGAGGAGCGGGAAAACGGGGAGGAGTATCTTTGCACCGTTGACAAGCGAGACAGGAGGGGATGTAGCGGCGGACATTCCACGCCAATATAGCGGTGACGCAGGCATGTATGTTCTCAGCACTCCCACATGTTCACAGTGTGAATCAGCATGTATATCGTCAACTTGTTCGGCGATGGTATGACGCTCAGCTGCCGACACACGATATGGGCGTTGACGTAAAGGGGCGTGGGAACCGGTGTCGATGTGATGAGCTATGGCCCAACGATGGTTGTTGGCAATCGGAGCTGGCACGAAAGTCTTCAAGCAATGCGGTGATGTCCGAGCGCTGCTCGGACTTCATGTGATCGTTGGCTCATCGGGAAAGCGCATTGGTGAATGATGGTAAGCTGAACGGGACAATCGATGACATTAATCTGGAGAGAAGTCTGCTGCTCAGCGATGACACTTGCGGGAATGAAATCAAGGTCATCAACGCTGCCATGGCACTCTCCCTTCAGTAGTATGATGGAAGGGCAGGGAAACTGGTTTGAAACGTAAATTGCACTAGAAGAGTCTTGAATATAGAGGATAGCGAATGGTAGCAAGCAGCACTTGCGGCGAAGAGCAGTTTCAGCTGGTGTAAAAAGAACAGGTGAACCAACAGAGGCGTCGCAGGAAAGCGGGACTAAAGCAGATGAGAAAGAGGGTAGCGTGGTGTCGACGGCGACGAACACTTTTGCAGGTAGACACGGCGAGTCGACTAAAATAGAGCCACACAGCGGCGAGAACTCGACCTCAGAGCGAGCACAGTTTATAGCAGCATTGTGAGTAAGCAGGAAGTCTCATGATATTGTGGGAACATTGCGGAAGCATGACAAATTCAACCGTATAAAAAACGTCTTCGATAAAACCCGTGCAGTGCTCGCAGCGAAAGGCCGAATGTGTTGCGCATTAGCAGTGCTTAAAAATAAGTCGCAAAGAGGCGTCGTTACTTTTCGTAGTTGTTGGCAAAGCTTCTCAGATATGACAGAAACTGCGGCTCCTGCGTCCATGAGCTGAAACAGGTACACCGTGAACAGAAACAGCAATAACATTACCCAGTGGAAAACAAGGCCTTGAAAAGTTCGAAAGCTGCCCAGGTCTTGTCTCCAGAACTACGGCTCCTAGATTTCCTCTGTAAGAAGTGGCGGACGTCGCCTCATGGGAGAAAGAGAACGGCGTCGCGGTGACGGTGCACCGGCGTGCGTTGAAGTGCCACCGAGTCGACGAATCAGGAGTGTCGTACGGTCCAGATGAAGCAGGGTGGTGTCGCGAAGTGAAATTGTAAGCCTCATGTCATCATGCTGAGGTCGCGGCGCGAAATCGTAACCGTATGGCATGTCATCATGCTGCATAAACACACGTAGCTGGCAGAACCGTGCTATACGTGACCTGGGAAACCGCACGCGTAGCATATAGGGCGGTTGTCTTGAGTGCGCCTTGGGTTCTGAAAATGAGGTGTTGGTCTGGAGGACGGTCGAGTAGTCTGGTGCACAGGCTGAGGTGGTGAGACGAATGGGATAGGAGTTGGCAGCGGAACGTATGAGTTGGCAGCGGGAAATCGTCGAGTGGTGACCAATGCTTCAGCAAACGTGAGCGGAGCCGTCACTGGTGGTGCAGTGGCTACAGAAAGCACCTAGGCGACTTGCTCTTGAACAACACGTTGTATTGACGTCGCGGTAGCGATTGTGGGTCGGGATCAGTGACGCAAGGCAAGAGGGAGAGCTGGCGGGCGACCTCTTCGCGCACACTGAACTGCACTTGATATCTCGAAGTAAAGCGGCATGGTCCTGCGCAAGGCCAGAAAGCGTGAGAGCGGCAATGGTTACACCAGATGCAGTGGCGCGACGAGTAGATTCCCGTTGCTTTCGGAATTCGTCATATATCTTTGGCACAGCTGTATGACGTCGGCTACTGTTTGCGGGTTTTTAGCGACAAGCATCTGAAAGAAATCGTCAGGGACACCTTTCAGGATATGCTTGATCATATCCGCCTCCATCATTGAGGAGTTGATGCGCCTGCAAAAGGCGACCACATCTTGAATGTAACTGGTGAAGCTTTCACCGGCTTCTTGAGCTCGACCTCGTAGGCGCTGTTCAGCAAGCAATATCCGAAGTTCCGGAAGGCTGACCAGGTAGGAAGATCAGTGCTGTGTATCGAAACCACAGTTTGGCGACGTCAGTTAAGTAAAGGATGACTTTGGTAAGCTTGTGCGCATCATCCCATTTGATGTTTTTGCTTGTCAGGCCGTACTCGTCAAGCCAGTCTTCCGCGTCTTTGTCCTCAATGCCACTAAAGAGAGGAAGGTCACACTGCCGAAGAGGGCCAGAGTAAACAACAGTTGGAGGGGTTGTTGCCTGGGTGGCATGGCCCCTGCAGGCTGCTCTTCATCGTCCTGTGCCATGAAATCAACTGGGGGCGACGTACAATTTCGACGTTACAGAACGACGGTTGCGTACCCCGCACTTACACCAATTAAAATAAGGTGTTACGGTGCAGGACGTCTTTAACAAACTGTATGGTTCGTCGCAGAAGGTCGTGGAGGAACAGCCGAGCAGGTGCAAGCGTCTTGATGCACTACTAACCACGAACGTCGTCGTCTTCCTTTCCTGCCACTGGCGCTTTGAGAACAGCGCTGATCTTCTTCATATATATATATATATATATATATATATATATATATATATATATATATATATATATATATATATATATATACTTCTTTCCCTTATATATATATATATATATATATATATATATATATATCCGTGTGTGTCCGCGCAATGCTTTTTTTTTTGGAAGAACGCAGCCGGTGTGCAGGCTTTTCGTTGGATGGCCCGCCACGGTAGTTTAGCGTTAGCGCTGAGGTGTAGCACTGCTAAGCTCGAATTCACGGGTTCAATTTCCGCCCATGGATGCAGTTCTGTGGTGTTGAAACCAGATGATCATAATTAATCTGGTATCCCTCATTGCAGGTATTCTCTGAAAGTCACGTCGAGGTTTCGGCACATAATACCCTTAAATTTACTTTCACTGTTGGTTGGATGCAACACCGACAAGCTGGGCTCGCGACACGTGGTGAAACGTGTACGTCAATGCACCACGAGTTGAAGCTTCCTGCAGTATAGACCGCAGCGCCAGAGCCCACCATGGTGACACAAGGTTCGCCATTGAGGGGGGCTGCAAGATTTACTGCACGGCCCCCACACTGTTTTTCCCGTTCAAAACAAGCTTTGCAAGGGATGCAAAAATAAAAAATAGAGCAATGACGTGCTTATTACAATGTCCTGTCATGGGTCTCATGCTTTTTGAGACTAAAGGTGGCAATGAAGCAATGTTTGAAATGCAGCATGAGCAGGCTCATCGACCACGACATCGTCAAAAACATGCTTGGCCATCGCCCTACACTCTAAGCGTCTGAGTGAAGATATCGAGTAGACTTGTCACGCCCTTTTTTGTGGGCACGCCTTTGCGTGCTTGCACGTGGAACATGAGCAGCCAAGTCGACGTGGCACGTGGTACTGGCGCGTGCTGCGGGGCCAAGAGACGTAACGATGTGATCGAACGTGGTGTGTTCGACGAGCACAGCGTCTGCTTACCACCCTCTCAGAGCCCATTGTGAGGCCACTAACATCGTGTCTGTTTCACCTGCGCGCTTGTTGTGCCGGCGGCCTCGAACGCACCTCGTTCCATCTCAATGGAACGAGGGCGAACAGTTCGCCCTCTTTCGCCCAGCGGCTGCAATCTCCTTACGCGAAACGCGGCGGTGGCCTTGTCTCGAGGGTCACGAAACTCGACGACTCTGGTGTATCGCCGCACTGATAAGCGGCAGTCCTCGAACATACCAAGCGCGGATAAACACGCCACTTTTGCTTTCAATTTGCGAAATGCGAAAGCGTTCAGGTTCCGAAGCTGTCTGCGCATTTCGATAGAGGCGTCGAAGTGTGTGAAGTCACCCGAAATCTGGCGACTGTGTATGTGCCGCAAGTGCCTCTGACAATGTTTACACGGCGTGTGCATAGGTCAATTAGTTGAGTTACTCCTCCTTTGTGAAAAAAAAAAGGGGGAAGGGGCTGAGGGTGGCAAGATATATAAGCCATCCCGCTGTAACACTTCTTTAAAAGTCGGGTCAGCAGCTCACACCCTTATATAGCAATGAATTTTCCGCGGCAAACTCAGAAGTTATATATTACTGAGGCAAGAAAGCGTACTTCACAGAAAAATATAAAGCTATATATCTTCAACAGATATTATATGGGTACTTTAATCCTTGAGACGTGATTGTTTGATGATAGAAACGTACAATTTCATACCTGTAACTGATCGCATTGGTGTGGTATAGTGTTACATCGACTCTTCTAGTTTCACGGGAGGCTATTTTTCTTAATATGTCATAACAGTGGCGTAATTAAGACGGTTCAACAGTGATGTAGTTAGTCTTCTTCCGAGGTTGAATAAAACTCACCGTTTCTAGTTATATGACGGTTTTGTTCTGTTCTATCTGTTTTGCTGCAGAGAATTTGAGCTCCATATTACCTCCACTACTCCATATCGATAAGTTCTGCAGCGAAAAAAAATAATTAATGGTACCGTAAATGAACAATCAGCAAGAAAAGGAAAAAACAAAAACACACAATAGTGCACTGAAACCAGTTGAAACAACATGTCAGTTTGCTTGCAGCAATTCACACTGTCATAAAGCGTTCACACGCACACTTTTTTATTTCTACACTCAGTATATGCACTAACGCGTAATTTCATATATCTAAACCCCTACCTGTACATCACAAGCGCTTATCCAGTCCGGTCTCCACTAAGCAGTCTGTCAGGAAAATGATTGCCTTTTTCTGAAGATGAATCTCAGGCCACAGTCCCAGTAATTTCTTTAATGTGAGGGGCCGTCTGTGCAAACTTGCTAGTTTCTTCTTTTACTTTTTCTCTTTTATTTGAGTACTTTACGCATTCGAAAATAGTATGGCAAACATTTTCATCTGCATTACCATATAGTGGCATTTCAGTTGAACTGATGTATTTTGTGCAGGAAGCTGTTTGTGTATGCTACTTTCAGTAGAAGTGGGCGGATTAACGCGTCTAACTGTCGTGGGAGATCTGTCGCTAAAATTTTCCGTCTTGGTGAAGTTTACACCCTCCCGGCGACCTTTACTTCCATATTGCAGTGCAACGTAGCAAACCGGATGCTACTATCTGGTTAACATCACGGTCTTCCTCTTCGTCTTTCGCTGTTTATAGTGAAAAAAAATCTAACTTGTAGAGATAGTGCTTGTGCAAAAAACATATGAATTAGTAGCATAAACTGATAGCTTACATTCAGAAATCATAGCGATTGAAAAGCGCTTTTTCAAGGCATCACGAGCTGTACATTGCGTGTATTCAGTTTTTTTTTTTGCAGTACAGCGAATTTCCGCGCACTTGACGCACAGGTGCGGCACCAGGATAGAAAACAGTATATACAGCATTATACAAAACAATGGAAATACAGCACGATGCCTGGCGAGTATACAAAACAGTACACTATAAGTTCAGTTCTGTCTGCATATAGTAGATAGGGCATATTTATTTATTTATTTATTTATTTATTTATTTATTTATTTATTTATTTATTTATTTATTATTTATTTATAATGTAAGTCTTAACAGGTTCTTACAGGAGTGGGTACAAAAGGATTCAGATGGGTTACTACGTATGGGCACATTTACAGAAGAACAAAATGATTAATAGTAACAAAAGGTAACAAAATCAAAACAAGAAAGGCTAACTACACAGACGACTACATTAGACTACATATTGCTAAATAAAAAACAAAAAAAAAACAGAAGAGACTAACAGGGGAGAGTACACATTAGACAACTCTACAAATGAAAACTGCGGATGGCATATAATCAAAGAAGTGCATTCCACGAAGCACCGTTATGCACGGCGTCGCTATTTACTGATCGAAATATATTTCCAGATCAGTAGCTAATGAGTGAACAGATTTTGAGGACACTATACCACGTGGGAGGTTATTTCATGCGTAGTTCAATGACCTATGGAAAGTAGGAATACTTAAATGTATTGTAACGAGAGATAAAAGGCCTGATACTCTTGTCATGGTTTGTTCTTGCTGAGTGCTGATATGGTGGTTTTAAGTACCCGTGCTTGTTTGTACTGATACCGTCGTGATAAAACAGATAAAGAAATTTTAAGGCATCAATGCGACGCCAGATTGCCAAAGTCTGAATGTTTGTGTGGTTATGCTAGCACCACGTGAATAATGAGAATACACGAATCAAAGTCTTCATTTTGAATTCCTTTCAGTTGGTTGATTGATTTGTCGGGTTTAACGTCCCAAAACTACCATATGATTATGAGAGACGCCGTAGTGGAGGACTTGGGGAATTTCTACCACCTGGGGCTCTTTAACGTGCACCCAAAACTGAGCACACGAGCCTACACAACATTTCCGCCTCCATCGGAAATGTAGCCGCTGCAGCCGAGATTCGATCCCGCGACCTGTGGGTCAGCAGCCGAGTGCCTTAGCCACTACACACCGTGACTGGGCTCCTTCCAGTTGGTTAAGAAGATAAATTTGGTGTTTGTTTGAAAAGCGGCGACAAAAGCACGCGAGAATATACGAAAATCTCTATTTCCATTATAATCCGAAAGCGTGTGCGGAAAAAAAAATTACGTTGAAGGTATTTTCTCAAATCAATACATGTCGGTATGCCTCAGTGGACCGTAAACATTGGCAAAAGTGCTGAGCGAGGTCTCTTACGCTGGGTGTGGCGTGGGGGGGGGGGGGGGGGAGGTGTGTGGTGCGCTGGTCATGCGAAGTCCCGCTGAGCTCTCTGCTCCGACTAGAACCCGAATGGGACATCATAGATTGATCACAAAGCTGTCCACTATAGTTCTAACGTTCCTTATCCCGGTTTCTATATTGACGAGGCCTCTTTAGCCGTGTAGAAACAGCTATTTTTTATATACCGTACAGAATTTCATGAGGTGCGCGTGATCACATATAGTGTATAGGACTTGTAATCAAATCTATCAAGACAAACAATATATCTCGTCTATTTAGCATTATACGACCTCAACATGGCCTGCTATAAAACGCCAAAAACGGAGTACTAAGCTTACTCATATTGCCTTAATGAACTTGAATGGATCCTGATTCTAGTAAACAGGTTGCAAAAAGCTCGTAATAATAACTTCTAAGGTTCGTTTAAGCAGTTACTCTAACAGGTACATGGCAAAAAGTTAGTAACAGTACGCAAGAGGTATATATAGTAACCATTGCAACTTATTTGTCTGCTATAGTGTATATGTAGTAAATATACGTCAAAAAGTACAGTGATGGTCCAAGAAAGTTAGCAACAGCTGCTGTTACTAACTCTCTGCTCGTGGTTCAACTTTCTTTAAACTTTTCTAAAAAGTGCCACGCCGCGGTGATTTAGCGGCTAAGGTACTCGGCTGCTGACCTGCAGATCGCGGGATCGAATCCCGGCTTCGGCGGCTGCATTTCCGGAGGAGGCAGAAATGTTGTAGGCCCGTGTGCTCAGATTTGGGCGCATGTTAAAGAACCCCAGGTGGTCTAAATTTCCGGAGCCCTCCACTACGGCGTCTCTCATAATCATATGGTGGTTTTGGGACGTTAAACCCCACATATCAATCATCAAAACTATTTTAAAGAGAGTATGACAGTCTTGATTAAGTTGTTTACAACGCGTATGTCACAGAGCGCCCGATGCAGCAAGCCGGAACGCCTGCAAAGTATGTTGTCGCAGCTACGCTAGAGCGTACCAACCGTAGAAGCTTATCAACAAGTATCGGCATGCGTCAGTGCGTTTCTGTGCGCCTAATGAGTCGAGTCAGTTTCAGAGCGCTGACGTCGACTCACATGATGACGCAGTGATCAATACCGCGTCAGGTATACGTCAGAAGGCGCTGGCTAGTGTTGATATATGTATATAGGCGATCGTGACTTTGAAGAAATCGCCGTGCGACGTGTTTGCCTGTAAACGCGGCAATGCATGCTGCGTCTACGCACCACACTGCGCTTCCTTGTCTGGATACTGTTTCGCCGTCTACGGCCAGACGTGATGCGACGCTTGTCTGCAAACGCTCGCGGGTGCCTGGCTTGAACAGCGCGAAGGCCGGTGGTTGCGCGCTGTTTAACGAATACCCCACACGTTGTCGCAACGCAAAGTGCATATACTTGCTTCGCGCGAGCTGACGGTGAAAACCGCGCTCAGATGCCAGGTGCCAGAATGAGGTATGTCGATAACGGCGGCAGGTCTGCCCGCGATGCGCAGCTGAGAGCTGTTGCTATCATTTCAAACATGTGGATAGAGAAAAAAATGCGCAGGCTGCGTAATTCCGTTTCTGTTGTATAGGAGTTTGCGTCTGCTTTTCAATGTGATTGAGTTCAACAAATGTTCTGTTATTTTTCACCTACAAGGTGTACTTTTGCTCGCTGTAGGCCGGGAGGCGTTTTCCTGTAGGGGCGGTATTCTGGTAGTGCCGACTGTTCATTTCAGCATGATAATATTGACAAAATCTTGAGAGACGGGTCCGGCACCAATAGTAAACTCCTATCTCTATCCAAACAGTGCACGTTGGAACGGACAGTTCATTTTTCGACACTTTGCCCCGCCGCGTTGGTCTAATGGTTAAGGTACTCGGCTGCTGACCCGCAGATCGCGGGATCGAATCCCGGCTGCGGCGGCTGCATTTCCGATGGAGGCGGAAATGTTGTAGGCCCGTGTGCTCAGATTTAGGTGCACGTTAAAGAACCCCAGGTGGTCTAAATTTCCGGAATCCTCCACTACGGCGTCTTTCATAATCATATGGTGGTTTTGGGACGTTAAAAACCACATAAACAATTTTGGACACTTACACGACATCATGTCATAGCAGTACCCTAGCTACGATGCATTTAACTTCACGAATCGCATGCACACTCAATCGTGAGATGGATCATAACAGTGTAGACATACGTGGAGAATCTCGATCGATTTCGCCAAAGCACTTGGAGGGACCATTTTTTTGGTTTCTTTGCGCCTAATAATTACAGAGTGGAAGTTTTATTTTGTAGTTACGGAGTATAACATCTGAATGGCCAAATCTGGTTTAGTGATGGCTACTGCATAATTCAATGAATTGCTTGTTAGCCCCTGTTCTTCGTATTTTGTGACAAAGTTTTGCGACTACTGTTAGCCACATTTTTATCTGTAAAGATTTCTAATGTTTATTTTTCTCTGAACCCTGTGCAGGATGCTTTACTGACTGTGTCAAGCAGCAGTTGTAGCAAACACGACACTGAGATGTTTCGACCATAGGTCGGCAAACAAAAGCTCAACTAACTCAGACTCACTCAAAAAATATTTTTGCCCCTCGACCTCACTCCGAGGACTCAAACTAACCGAACCATTACTCACCCGGACTAACTCAGACTCACGGCTCGATCTAAGTCTGAGTAAGTCGACTCATGAGTGAGTTTGCCAAGCTATGGCTATACGGTGCAGACGGCACGTTGGGTTCACATTCTGACGACTTCCTTATGCAGCCACTCTTTTGACATATTTTAAACCTTCATTTAATTTATAACGCGCTATATATAGGCATGCACTAAACGAGTAGAACATGTGATTTCGCATGATAGATCGACTTATTTTAATTTCTCTAAATTTTTATTTGATCGATTTAATTATTTTTTTCATCGCATCAGAGGAATAATGCTACGAGAAATGATACACTCGAAGGCTGTGAATTATATGTTGCCACTTGCCCCACTTTTAGATTTACCTATTAAGGACTGGAGGTGCTTTTTGTTCGTCCCCAATGAAACTCATACACCAAAGCATAGAGTTGTGCTATCTCCTTCAGCACAAGAACGCTCAATATATACTGATCCACCGTAATTAAAGCTTTTGTGTTAAAAAAATTAACCTGTAGTGTCCTTAAACAAAGTAAAGAGTAGATACAGGCGGCTGTTTTTTGTTTTTGTTAGGAACAATCATATGAAACCAGCGGGTAATGAAACCAAGCAAAGCGTAGCGTTATTAGTCATTTCGGGTTTAAAAGTAGTAATTATTAGACAAATAAAAATCAAAGAGGACGAAAAAAAATCTGTTCGTCACTGGAGTTAAGATTGGGATGATGAATTTAATCCCGATGATCACGACGACACGTTGAAGGACGGGACTGCTTGCTCACTTCCTGGCAAACTTTGGTTTATTTACACACTAACACTTATTTACAAACAAAGGCCGGGGTGGCCACTAAACCGACCGCACAGTAAGCACTGGGCTGTATTATTATTAACGTCGGCGTTACTTGCCGAACTCTTCGTATACTCCACACATCGACACCAACTTGTCGATGTAGTATCAACCTTGGAGCAGAGTCTGCGCTATGCACGACCTCTGTCCCTGCTTCCCGATCTCTTTCTCGAGCAAAGCTCCCCTTCTCTCCATTTCTCTTCATTAAATACCTCCCGTCTCATCTGAGACAGCCTCGTGGAACGAACCCCTACTTGATGCTCCACCAATGGAGCAAACAACTGCCCTTTCCTCAGAGATGGATCTCCACCTCTGCGTTCCCACATTTTGTTATCCTCCGAACATCGGTTAAGAACTCCGTCAGTTCATCGACGTACAGCTTAAATGATACTTTCGTGCGACAACAAGCCTGTCTAGACGGCCGGTCGGCTGTCTGGCGTTAGTAGACACGATTCTATATCCACACGTATTGTTACAGCATGGTGCCACATTATCTTGTCGAGAGCCGTGTCGCGACAGCGACCACTTATTTCTCAGTCTGACTCACTGTGAGAGCACTACCGCCGTGCGGGTGACTCCCCAGCGCAAAGTGCGGTGAACAAAGGCTCACGGGGTTTGACAACAAAGACGCGTTCCGAGAACGCGTTTAGGCAGCCTTCCTTTTCGTCGGGCGCCGTCTACCGACTGGCCATCCTTCGCGTGCCCCAAACATTACTGCTGGTGTTGACTAGAGATACTGTATATGCTACAGTAACTCTAGTGTTGACCAAACCGACAACAATCGCATGACGTTTGCGATATACCTTACCACATAATGCTACGACGGCGCACGTTCCTCCGTCCGCATTCTCGGTTATCTCATGTGCATGTAACCATGCGAGTTAAATGTTAGCCAGCTGCATTCATGGCCATAGTAGCGAGCATGACCTACTACACTCCTGACCTGCCCAGAGAGCACCTCTTCCAGCGCCCACGTTCTAGTTCATACCTTCTGCCGCTAGGGCCGTCACCTACGAGCGGCGTGGCGCTAGGCAGCACCTGTTCGCTGTCGTCTGCTTCAGCCATCGCTGTGGCAGTGCAAATCGTTCTTATTGTGCATGAATTGTGTATGAATGTGTAAAATATGGCAAATAAAGTGATATGATTCCTCGTCAGAGTTGGCTGCATTCGTGTGGACGTTTGAAGCAGAAATAGAACCGTAAAAAAAGCACACAAAGGGTCACAGTGGCAAGCAGACGGGAACTTTTCTACAAATGAAGGAAAATTTATTATGAAAATATTTCTTGAATGAAAACGTAGTCCAACGAGATAAAAAAACTATTGTTAGGCATTCATTGTTCACACTGAATCACGATGGTTCCAGACGATACGCATACACAAATTGCAGAAGATACGCAGAAACACAGTAGGTCGTGTGCAGAAACTTGCAGACGGCAGATAGCTGCAGTAGTCAGCTCTAATAGTGGCCGCGTGCAGTTTTTTTTTTTTTAGATGAGCTGACACCTCAAATGTAAGTATGGTGTATTGCTGCGTGCCATATTGCAAATCGGAACAAGGCAAACAAAGTAAAGTAAGTTTTCACGAGTTTCCTGCCACAGACATACGGGAAGAATGGATCGAGGCAATTGGAAGAAAAGGTGAGTCTTGTGTTTTTGAGAGTCGTTTCAATTCAGAACGAGTTGCAAGCTAGCAAGAAGCACCAGGGTGCTTTAGTAAACTTTATTTCCGTGTGTTATGCTAATTCACTGAGCTAAAAAACATGAAAGCTTTTTTAAAGTACCGCGGCTAATATGGCAGGCTCCACAAATAGTGCCAAGAAATTTAAATATAGCACACAAGAAAAAAGTAAATATACGAAATCTGTAAATTATGTAAAAATGCGTAGCGGTGGGTTGCGAGGGGTTCGAGCACCCTTCCCGAAGGCTGCCTCAACAAATGCCGCCGAAATCCATAAAAAAATTAATGATATGAAATATTTACGTGCTGCCTCCACAGTTTGTCTCTCTGTGTGTGTGTGTGTGTGTGTGTGTGTGTGTGTGTGTGTGTGTGTGTGTGTGTGTGTGTGTGTGTGTGTGTGTGTGTGTGTGTGTGTGTGTGTGTGTGTGTGTGTGTGTGTGTGTGTGTGTGTGTGTGTGTGTGTGTGTGTGTGTGTGTGTGTGTGTTAGCGATGGACAACTCTTGAACACTGGGTGTCACTGAAGTTAGCGACCGAATTTGGTCAAATGTATTTCTCATCTCAAACTTCTATCTTCCCATACAGCTTTGTTCGTTTCTGTATAAGCTTACTTAAGGTAATTAGAAACGTTACGCCGGTAACGAAATGTGGCGATTAACTGTTCACTCTATATAGGGCTGGCAGGCGGTCGGGTATAATGACATAATTGAAGTCCTTCGTGCAATGAGCCCATCGGCTCTGTGAGGGTTAAGAGACCCAGCCGGTGAAACCGAAATGAGGAACCTGGAATAATCAGCGACAGATACTCTATTTATGTGCGTGCTGCATCTGAGATTACATCATGCATGACAAAGATTCGTTTTGGAGAATGCAAAAGAACAAAAACCACTGAAGTCATCGTCGTCAACGGCGGAGTCATTGTACAGGTTAGAGGTTTGCGCTCTAAACCAAGACCAAGGCGCTCAAGTGCGCCTCGGTTTCGGCTCTGTCGTATTGGGTCGCGCTTCGTTACTGAGCAGCCATTAGGAAATTCAGCTTTGTTATGAAACCTTGTATAGCCAATGAGCTCTTCGAATAAAGGGCTTCAAGTATGCCACTGGACTCGACCACGTACCATCACTAAACATCAATCGACGAATGTAGTCATCTAAAAAGACATTTACAAAGGCTGCGAGAAAATATGAAAATGCACTAAATGGGTATACAGGTACTTCCCCAGAATAAAATCGTGGCTATGCTTTTTCTTAACCTCCCCATTTGGCTTGTTACATTTTGGAAAAATTAATTACAAAAAAGGTGTTATGGACTGTTATTTTGCAATCTTGCTAGCCATGCGTATACGCCTTTACCTTTGATGAAGGTTCAGGAAAGCATCGCTGGGAGCCCAGCGACCGGTCGAAGGTATGCAGCCTGCATTTTACCGCTGAAGATTACAGAACAGTGACGAAAAGGAAGATGTTGAAGCCCACAGCCGTGCCTTCCTTATTTCCCGCTTCTCCTGATCCACGTGGGCAAGATCCAATGCCGCGGAAAAAGCGGCTAAAACGAACGCAGGGGGAAACAACGCTGGCACCCATACAAGTAAAAATACTGTAAGTAAAACTTGAAGTCTAACACAACAACGGATAAGAATAATGTTAGCAGTATTCCCTTATGCGTTTAGCGGGACAATATATCTGTCATGCTTCGCTATTTTTTCGGCTTAACAGGGGAACGTCCAACGCAGATTCTTCTCAAGAAGAGCGAGCATCAGCGGAGCCTGGGGAAGTATATAGTTCTGAAAACCCAATTGAAACTGCACAAGAGGCCGAGTGGTTGCATTTTCCATCAAGTCAGGACAACATGGAGGACTGTAGCTAACTGTTTGCCAGTGCTGTCGTGCTAAAGGCGTCTGTGGGCCTATGTCAAGCTGCCTCTTTCGAAGAGCAGCTTTTACCTGCCGCTGTCCTTCATCAAACTATTGATGAAAAATAAAACATTATTATTATTATTATTATTATTATTATTATTATTATTATTATTATTATTATTATTATTATTATTATTATTATTATTATTATTATTATTATTAACTATGCTCGACAAGATGATGATAATGATGACGATAAAAACTTTATTGGGGTCGCAATGTGTTGCCCTCGATAGGCACATCACTGCCTTTACCATATCGTCTCATCGCACGGACATATAAAATCATAGAAACGCGCATCGGCCAGCGCTCCCCGTTCCAGCAGACAAACTCCCGTAGCGAAATTTGACGCACAATTTTTGTTGTGTAGGTCACAGTAAGAGTTAAAGCTTCAATTCCTGTGTCTCTCCTTGATATGCGTCCGTTGGCGTATGTGCATTATTCTCTTCTATCAATTGACTACAAGTGTAACACCTGTCGAGGGCGAGTGTCCAAGGTAAGTGCTCAACAGGGGCACTGCGTTTCACCTGACGCGTCCTAAACAACCTAAAATCAGTTGATATTCTATTACCAATGAGTACATTATTAGTCAAAGCTTTATGAATACTAAATTGAAGTTTTTTAGGCTGGAATGGGCAAAAACAACCATGCAGCAAGACATTTCTACGCAAATATACAGCTTTAGAAGTCAATCAACCAGTATAGCCTAACTACTAAAATGTAACACATAGCACACGTTAGCCTTTTCAGCAAAAAACAATCACACGTATAGGCAGTTTGTCACAGAAGCAGACGCATGGTATCAGTCCGTCGCCCTCCTGCCGGCCGCACAGTAGCAGACGAACAGGTTATAGGTAGCGCCACCTACGGCGAGCGATTGAACGAGAGCGGGACACGCGCTCCCATAGGAACCCCGCTATCTGAACAGGTCAGGAGTGTAGTAGGTCATGGTAGCGAGTGTGGAACATTCTTTTTGCCAGATGGCGCCACGTATTTTTGCCAGATGGCGCGCGTTATATTTCACGAGCTGGCCGCTGACTGGATTACCGTCACATGTGGCATAAAAGATCGCAGCATATCCACGGAGGGAATGGTGATGAGTGGAGCAAAGCGTCTGTCTGTCTGTCTGTCTGTCTGTCTGTCTGTCTGTCTGTCTGTCTGTCTGTCTGTCTGTCTGTCTGTCGGTCTGTCTGTCCGTCTGTCTGTTCATCCGTCCGTCCGTCCGTCCGCCTGTCTGTCTGGCGACAAGCACGAGGCCGCCGCAGCTCGTGAGGTACTGTCGGTTACGCCAGACGCAGGACAGGGTTAGGCTAAGAGGATCTTCGCCCCAAAAACATCAAACCAGCTGGCTTGAGCACCTCGCTATGAAAGTACCGAAAGAACGGTAAGAAAATGGTGAAGATCATCACACGCACGATATGAAGGTTGTCGGAATTACCGGCGATGAGCGTTTTTTTTTTCGCCCACGTTAATTCATTTTCTCTTTACGTAATAATTACTGTACTTCCGTTTAAAGCTGCGTATAACGAATTCTATGCTTTCAGTGGCTTCATTATGTGGCTTGTTTAGTATTGCCACGTGGGTGAGAAAGTGAAGAAAGCAAACAGAGCCCGTAGAGATGAAACGCTTTATTGAGCGAAGTTGTGCCCAGGAAATGAAAAGTCAAAGTACACGGTGTACACTGATAGCGGCGATCGCAATCGGCGATACAGCTGCTCGAGTGGAAATGCGTCGGCTTCTGTAACATGCCTTATTGAACCTTCCGGCGTTATCGCTATAGTACACGTGTTATATCTATAGAATTAACTCTATTGCTCGATGCCTGTGCGTAATTGTGACAGAACAGTCTGAAACAATCGTGGAGTTTCTAAACATCACGGCGTGGCCAGTGGTGATATTTGGTAAAAGTTTTTCTTAGTCAAACCCGATCGCTTCAAAAACAAAATAAAAGCGCACGTGGCAATATGATGCTTCTGCTGAACCGTCATGAACGAAAGCAAGCCGTCATTGAACCCGACAGGCTGTTGGTGGCGAATACCGCCGCCTGTAAATATTCATTGCTCTCCTGACAACAGAACAGTGCGACATAATTTTGAGCAAAAGGCAATAATCACTAACAGGAGAAAATTCTGGGATATCTGAGTGGGATTGGAGATTTTTTTTTGTTTTCGCGCGAACACTGGTGAATTGTCGACGTTCTAAATTTCGCGTAGTATATATGCTTTGAATAGTTCAGTTAACGGTACATAAAGCAGGGTAAATACATTTTGCTCGCTGTTTAGCATATGGAGCATGCGCAGGAAAATTAGTGGTGAACTAGCTGTTTCAAGGCGCCTTCTTTTAAATATAAGTGAGAATACGGGTCTAGAAAATAAAGAACACGAGGCCGCGGTCACGATTCCCAATTTTGATAAAATTGATTGATTGATATGTGCGGTTTACTTCCCAAAACCACCATATGATTATGAGAGACGCCGTAATGGAGGGCTCCGGAAATTTCGGGTCACCTGGGGTTCTTTAACGTGCACCCAAATTTTGATAAAATTTGCTGTGAGTACACGGAACAACGGTTTTGAAGTTCTGTGAAAAAAATTTGTTCGCCTGAAAAGAATATAAATTTTGGCCGCAAAACACACTTATCTGACCATTTTGTAATCCCTTACTTTAAGCCTGCCCAGGAAAAGGAATGAGCTCCTTGATCATATTTATCCCAATAAAAAATAAGTGCAATGCACTTTATGAGTATACTCTCTCTCACCTGTAGAAGGATTTTTGAGGGGAAAAATCAAGTGGCCAACCGCACAAAATACCCGTACTTCAGGAATCTATTTCTGCGGATAAGTTAAAATCAGGATAATCAAACTTGATACACATTGACTTTGATAATTGCGTTTTCTTTTGAAATTACATTTGTGGTTTTAATCGCGGTCTGTTTTACTCAAGAATCATGCTGAAAACGTACGTGGTTCACCAAAAACGCCGAAGTCTAAAAATACTGCCTCAAAAAAGGCCTTTTTTTAGGTAGAAGCAGCTCTTTGACTAGCCTGTGTAACGCTGTCTATCCGTGTCTCCGTGCAACGCACCGCACAGCGTTTCCCTTGTGGCAGGTGTTGGGGCGGTGCCAAGTAGGTCTAGGTCACGCCTTCTCTCGCAGTGCGCGGTGACGTCACTCTCTCTCACTTCACCCCCTCCACCACTCGCAACGTTCGAGCGCACACCGAGTGAGCACTTTTTCGGCTCGTTTATCTGCGATGGAGAGGTTGCCGGAAAGCGAAGCTCCTTCGTCACCGAAACATGCGCCGAAGCGATTTGACCTAACCTGGCTGTCGCCGGCGTTGCGCGTGTTAGCAGAGCCGATCGCGTTCGTGAATGGTGAGGTCGCGCCTGCAACACCGACGAGGCGCAAAACCAGGGAAGCCGAACGCAAGCGTCGGCAGTGGGAAGACCAACTACACCGACGAGGCGCGAGTGAAAAATGCCGACCGCGTCTGTGCGCAACGCTGTTGCTTCGAATCCATCAGGGTGCCCTTTGGGAAGAAACTTTTAATTTGTTTACGAATTCATCTGATTGAAGTCAAGGACGTTATCTAACGTTATCATTACGCGTAAATAAACGTTCCATTATTTTGGCCGCTAACAAGTTATATGCGTCACATGCGACGAAGTCAGCCTTAGGGCTGCGCCGTTTGTTATGTGCTTCTTGGCGGACGCTTGCATTACCTGGGTGGCGCCACATTACATGAGTTATGGGGTGCATTGGAGCTCTTTGGGGCACTATCGAGGCCCACTAACGGGGTGCCGCCTGACTGCGGATAAGCTCAGCTTGCGCGTGGAAAACTGCGCTCGAAAACGAATGAGATAAGGAATGTATCACTGTGAAAAGTAAACAATCTTATTTGCCATAAAGGTCAATATTATACAACGAAAACTGGCGGGCAATTTTTCAGTGAGCGTCTTCAGCACAGCTCAGATGTATTATTTTCCCCTGCTGTTCTGCCCGAAGGTGCAACATAACGCGTGATACATGCGCGGCTTGCTTTCCAATATCATTTGTGCGCAGAACGGACGAGAATAAAGTCTCACGACCTTATACCACATGATGATGATATGTCGGGTTTAACGTCCCAAAACCAACCATATGATTACGAGAGACGCCGTAGTGGAGGGCTCCGGAAATTTCGACCACCTGGGGTTCTTTAACGTGCACCCAATCTGAGCACACGGGCCTACAACATTTCCGCCTCCATCGGAATGCAGCCGCCGCAGCGGGATTCGAACCCGCGACCTGCGCGTCAGCAACCGAGTACCTTAGCCACTAGACCACCGCGGCGGGGCTCACGACTTATACACACTTCTGTTAACAGCTTATTTTGATGTCACTCTGGCTTGCTTTTGAGTCACATGCTGCTGATATATGGTGGATCTAATTACATTAGACTATATATCGGAAAACAGCAACACATGCGCACACTACTGGCCCGAGCTCACTGGCGAAATTCCTGGCAGAGTTATCGTATGAGCGGCCACAAGCCTCGAGTCGCCACCGCTGCAGGTTCTCCAAGAGAGTGATGTGCAATTGAAATTGGATTTGAACAAACATTATTTGAGCATGCAGTTGCTGCACCATACAGCCTGTTTGCGCATTTGTTTATGTGAAGCACTTGCTTTGTGATTATGTCACGTGCAATTATTTTGAACAACTCACATATCTCATTTTCAGCACATATATAAGAACGGCGCGGCCACAAGGCTGACTTGGACACGCGTAAGGCGTCGTAAATTGTTAGTAACGAAAATAACGAAGGGCTTATTTGCGCAGAACGGCAGATAACGTTCATGACTTCCATGAGAAGGATTTTAAAACAAATTAAAAAATGGCTTTTTTTGATAAAACTATTCTCAAACTTTGGCGTTTTTGTGGCGAACCGTGCACATGCGTTTCAGTATACAGGGTGTCCCATGTAACTTTAGCTAGAGTTTAACAATATGCCGGAACACGTAATGACGACGCGACCAAACGCATGTTGTTCACTGTTGCCTGGAGTTAGTAAGACTATTTTTTGTGTTCTCAAACATTGTTTAATTAGATCTGTTTAATTAACTAACTTTTGAATGGACGAAGATGGATGAAAAATTCCAATGAGAACGTTGTATATCGGTTTGCAAAACGTCCGATTAGACAGTTTTGAACTTTATATATGTTAAGTATTAGTGTTTTCTGCTAATTGCAAATGCCCTCGAAATAAAAAAAAACCACGTGACAAACCCGCTCGTCCGCCAGTGCGCACAATGATTCCAGGGCTCCCTAACGTTCCACGTACGAACGACCATAGCATTTGCCCCATTGTGCTGTCTCGGAAGGGCCGCAACGATGGTGGTGGCTTTACGATGAACACGTTTTCCTATCGGCCACAAAACGATAACCGCTGTGACTACTTATCGCTGTCATGAACTGGTGCCAGGGATGCAGTCGTTCGTACGCGGAACGTTAGGAAGCACTAGAATCATCGTGCGCTCTGACGCGCGAGCGAATTTGTCACGTGGCATTTTTTGTATTTCGCGGGCATTTGTAATTAGCAGAAAAACATTAATACTTAACAGATATAAAGTACAAAACTATCTATCTGGACGTTTTGCAAACCAATGTACAACTTTCTCATTGAAAATTTTTTATCCATCTTCGTCATTTCAAAAGTTAGTTAACTAAACAGATCTATTTAAACATATTTGAGAACACAAAAATAGTCTGACTAATTCCAGGCAACGGTGAGCAACATGCATTTGGTCGCGTCGTAATTACATGTTCCGGCATATTTTAAACTCTGGCTAAACTTACGTGGGACCCCTGTATAATTCTTAAAACGGAGCACGATAAAACCACGAAAAGTATTCCAAAATAAAGTGCAAATATAAAAGGCATTATATAAGTACAGAGTTCCATTATCTTGAATTTATATTCTGAAGCAATAAATTCATTAAGCGCGAGTACTTGGGGTGGTTAGTTATGCTTGCGATTTTTCCCTCGAAAGTCATTCGATGGATAAGGGAGATAATACGCTCATAAGAATGAACTTCACTTGTTTTTTTACTTTTTTTATGGGAAACAAATATTGGTGACCAAGAAGTTCACTGTTTTTTTGTTGTTTTCTTTCCCTGACTGTGACCGAAATTCAGGAGATTCGAAATTGGTGGAAAAGTATCTGTCGTGGCCAAAATTTATACCTATATTTCGCCGGGCGAACCATTTCTTTTTCAAAAATTAATTTCGAAATATTTTCTGGATTTTAGGCCTGTACGCGCAGTGATGATTTCATCGTAAATGGAATGATGACCGAGACCCGATGTTTTTGCTTATTTGGACGCATTCTGTGATCAATATGTTGGCCTATAACTGGCTGTTCAAAAACAATATTTTCCGATTTGTCATTGTGTTTTGGCTTGTACGACTTGGAATTTATTTTATTTGCAATAACAAAATTGTATTGGGAAACATAAGTGTGACAACTTAAAAGTGTTTATTAACTTATCGTAAACTCACTCAAAACCAGAACAAGGTGCAGTTGTTTAGCCACAAAGGCCATCTCGTGCCCCGCCGCGGTAGTCTAGTGGCTAAGGTACTCGGCTGCTAACCGCAGGTCGCGGGATAGAATCCCAGCTGTGGCGGCTGCATTTTCGATGGAGGCGGAATGGCTGTAGGCCGTGTGCTTAGATTTGGGTGCACGTTAAAAAAAATGCCCGCAGCTTCCCTCGGGCGAACACTGAGGAGGATGCGGAGCATATAATTGGTTAACGGGTGTTAAAGTGCGACTTACTTGGGTCGATGGCTAAATTGGTTAACGTGGTTGTGAAATGGGGTGTTAAATTGCGACTTACTTGGGTCGATGGCTAAATTGGTTAACGTGGTTGTAGGAGGGGGTGTTAAATGAGTGAACACGTACACACGTATGCGAAAGGGCGGCGCTGGTCGAAGGACGTCGATCATTGTGTTTGTGGATTCGTTGGAATTCATTTCACCGCGACCTTGGACGTCGACGCGCCGTACAAACCAACCGACGAGCGGCAACTGAGCGAGCGAGCGCCGACCTTGAGTATATATACAGCACGACGGCGCATGCACTGTCAGCTGTTGAATGTTCTCGAAGCGCGACGGCACATGCGCGTCCACTGGAGAATCAGGAGAATTGTAGATGGCGAACGCGGTGTGTAGAGGAGGAAGGGTGCACAGATGGTGGAGGAGTGAAGCGCGCGCGGTGTGTAGAGGAGGAAGGGATGCACAGATGGTGGAAGAGTGGGCGACGGCGCGACGGCGCATGCGCGCGCGTCAGCTGTCGAATGTTCGAGAAGCGGTGTGGACGGCGCGGACGGCGCGGACGGCGCACTACAAGGCGCGAGTATAAGATGCTCCGCATCTAATCC